>JALJCO010004143.1:0-30000 GCA_023101725.1 Atherinomorus stipes
AGACATGTTTCACACATACACCTGTCCCACAGAAGGACACGCTCTGAGACATGTTTCACACATACACCTGTCCCACAGAAGGACACGCTGAGACATGTTTCACACATACACCTGTCCCACAGAAGGACACGCGCTGAGACATGTTTCACACATACACCTGTCCCACAGAAGGACACGCTCTGAGACATGTTTCACTGTTACACCTGTCCCACAGAAGGACACGCTCTGAGACATATTTCACACATACACCTGTCCCACAGAAGGACACGCTCTGAGACATGTTTCACACTACACATGTCCCACAGAAGGACACGCTCTGAGACATGTTTCACACATACACCTGTCCCACAGAAGGACACGCTCTGAGACATGTTTCACACATACACATGTCCCACAGAAGGACACGCTCTGAGACATGTTTCACACATACACCTGTCCCACAGAAGGACACGCTCTGAGACATGTTTCACACATACACCTATCCCACAGAAAGACACGCTCTGAGACATGTTTCACACATACACCTGTCCCACAGAAGGACACGCTCTGAGACATGTTTCACACATACACCTGTCCCACAGAAGGACACGCTCTGAGACATGTTTCACACATACACCTGTCCCACAGAAGGACACGCTCTGAGACATGTTTCACACATACACCTGTCCCACAGAAGGAGGTGGAACAGGAGTTTCTCATCGTGATGAGACTGAAACTGTGGATTCTCATTGTGATGTGGTGGAATTGGAGATTTCAACAATGATGAGGTTTAACGAGAGATCCGCATCATGAGGTGGTGGAACGCAAGATTCTCATTATGAGGTGAAATAGGAGATTTCTCATCATGATGAGGTGGAACATAAGGTTGTCATCATGAGGTGAAATAGGAGATTCTCATCATGATGAGGTGGAACCGGAGATTCTCATCGTGATGAGGTGGAACGGGACATTCTCATCGTGATGAGGTGGAACGGGGAGATTCTCATCATGATGAGGTGGAACTCGGAGATTCTCATCGTGATGAGGTGGAACGGGAGATTCTCATCACTATGAGGTGGAACGGGAGATTCTCATCACTATGAGGTGGAACAGGAAATTCTCATCATGATGAGGTGGAACGGGACATTCTCATCATGATGAGGTGGAACAGGAAATTCTCATCATGATGAGGTGGATGGGGGGATTCTCATCAAACTGGGGTGTAGATTTGTCCTGGAATGGTTCTGTCACATGTCCAAACCAACCTTTAAATCGTGCGTAGCATGGTATTGTCTCACGCTGCAGCTGGTAAGACAGTTTGAATCATTGGGAGTGATTCGGTGTGAAAGCAGCGGTGATCTTGGTGCAGACCGTCTGCTGTTGTGGTTTCAGACATCGGCGGCTCTGTGTTCGTCTCGGCCAATCATCTGATAATACTTCATTACATAAGCAAATAAAACATAACAGGCGAACCTCGTTGACCCGCTTGTTTACGGGGCAGTGATATGGTTCACACTCGCTGTTGTGATCAACAACACTTGAGTTTCCGAGCAGGCGGCTGTGACTGAGCTGAATGGGAACTCCTGATGCTCTGAACATAATCACACTTGAACCTTGATAAGGACAAAAACTGGGGGGGCCGTATTTTTATAAACTACTCAAAACTGAAAAAACGGTCAAGTTCATTTAAAAGCTCTCAGGCTGCCATTGTCAGAACATCTGGCAACTTTCTGGTTGCTTCTCCAACAACAGGAGGTCTGACACCTCTTGTTATTGGTACTGGGCTTCAGTCTAGCGATGCCTTCAGGGGTCTTTGTCTCCGGTGGTCTTCCTGACATCTCCTGACACATTATCTGAGGTGTTCGAGGATTTCTGGTGGCAGCAGAAACTGGGTTTCCATCCCGCAGCGAAGCGAGAATCACGTCATCTGCTGAGAAGAATCCGGCCCAGTTCTGCTCCATGGTCTCCCCGTCTCTTCAGCCCCTTTTATTAACACCCCTCATCTGTCCTGTAAAGACAAATGTCCCTGAAGGCATCAATGGAGATGGCCGTACCGGAGGGGATCGCCAGAGACAAACGTCCCTGAAGGCATCGCCAGAGACAAACGTCCCCGAAGGCATAGCCAAAGACAAATGTCCCTGAAGGCATCGCCAAACGTCGCTGAAGGCATCGCCAAAGACAAACGTCCCTGAAGGCATCGCCAGAGACAAACGTCCCCGAAGGCATCGCCAAAGACAAATGTTCCTGAAGGCATCAATGGAGATGGCCGTACCGGAGGGCATCGCCAGAGACAAACGTCCCTGAAGGCATCGCCACAGACAAACGTCCCTGAAGGCATCACCGGAGACAAACGTCCCTGAAGGCATCGCCAGAGATAAGTGTCCCTGAAGGCATCACCAGAGATGAATGTCCCTGAAGGCATCGCCAGAGATGAATGTCCCTGAAGGCATCACCGGAGATGAATGTCCCTGAAGGCATCGCCAGAGATAAGTGTCCCTGAAGGCATCACCAGAGATGAATGTCCCTGAAGGCATCACCGGAGATGAATGTCCCTGAAGGCATCGCCAGAGATAAGTGTCCCTGAAGGCATCGCCAGAGATAAGTGTCCCTGAAGGCATCGCCAGAGATAAGTGTCCCTGAAGGCATCACCAGAGATGAATGTCCCTGAAGGCATCACCAGAGATGAATGTCCCTGAAGGCATCACCAGAGATGAATGTCCCTGAAGGCATCACAGGAGATGAATGTCCCTGAAGGCATCGCCAGAGATAAGTGTCCCTGAAGGCATCACCAGAGATGAATGTCCCTGAAGGCATCACCAGCCTAACCCTGATGAGATTTCTTACATCAGAGCAGACGTCAGCGTCTGATGCATCATCATAAAGTTATAAACACAGAGGAATCATATTTTATTGATCAACTTCACATGATCTAATAAAATCTAATAAATTGTGATTTCCTGTAAATAATCCTCAGCTGAGCTTTAAAATGTGTTCTTGTTGCAGCTTGATTTTATTCCATGAACTTAGCGTGTTGCCCGTCTGGTCTCGGCCTGACATACGTGATAAATAAATGGATCATGCCGTGTGTCTGACCAGGTTTCGGCTGTTGAATTTGGTCTAGTTATTGATTACAGCTGAAAGTTAGACAGGCTTGATGTGTGAACGACCTTGTGCACTCGTTCTCTCTGGTTGGGTTCAGTCAGAGGCTTCTTCGTCTTTTGTGCCGGCTTCCTCTGCAACAACTTCGTCTGTCAACTAAACATTCATTCTTTCTGATAAATAACAAAAAGCTCCAAACTCCCACAGGGGATAAATAGAGTTTGTTTCCTTAATATGAAACAGATGTTTCTCCTCTCACCAGCCAATAATTACATCAGCTGATTAATCAACATTCTTAATAGATGGTTGGAACAACTGATTAAACGTCTGCAGAAGACAAGGAGGCATCAGGACCTGAAAAATTATGATCAATCTAATTATTACGGCATTATGACACTTGTTAAAGTATGAATATGAAAATTAAGAGAAAATTTCACGGTAAAGATTTAGATGCAGACTGGGATTAAAGGTTCTGATGCTGACTGGGATTAAAGGTTCTAGATGCAGACTGGGGTTAATGGTTCTAGATGCTGACTGGGATTAAAGGTTCTAGATGCTGACTGGGATTAAAGGTTCTGATACTGACTGGGATTAAAGGTTCTAGATGCTGACTGGGATTAAAGGTTCTAGATGCTGACTGGGATTAAAGGTTCTGATGCTGACTGGGATTAAAGGTTCTAGATGCTGACTGGGATTAAAGGTTCTGATGCTGACTGGGATTAAAGGTTCTAGATGCTGACTGGGATTAAAGGTTCTAGATGCTGACTGGGATTAAAGGTTCTAGATGCTGACTGGGATTAAAGGTTCTGATGCTGACTGGGATTAAAGGTTCTAGATGCTGACTGGGATTAAAGGTTCTAGATGCTGACTGGGATTAAAGGTTCTAGATGCTGACTGGGATTAAAGGTTCTAGATGCTGACTGAGATTAAAGGTTCTGATGCTGACTGGGATTAAAGGTTCTAGATGCTGACTGAGATTAAGAGTTCTAGATGCTAACTGGGATTAAAGGTTCTAGATGCTGACTGGGATTAAAGGTTCTGATGCTGACTGGGATTAAAGGTTCTGATGCTGACTGGGATTAAAGGTTCTGATGCTGACTGGGATTAAAGGTTCTGATGCTGACTGGGATTAAAGGTTCTGATGTTGACTGGGATTAAAGGTTCTAGATGCAGACTGGGATTAAAGGTTCTGATGCTGACTGGGATTAAAGGTTCTGATGCTGACTGGGATTAAAGGTTCTGATGCTGACTGGGATTAAAGGTTCTGATTCTGACTGGGATTAAAGGTTCTGATACTGACTGGGATTAAAGGTTCCAGATGCTGACTGGGATTAAAGGTTCTGATGCTGTCTGGGATTAAAGGTTCTGATACTGACTGGGATTAAAGGTTCTGATGCTGACTGGGATTAAAGGTTCTGATGCTGACTGGGATTAAAGGTTTAGCTTCTGTAAACTGGTTTAGATTGAAAAAAAGCAAATGTAACCCATTTTTTTGTGTGTGTGTGTGTGTGTGTGTGTGTGTGTGTGGGGGGGGGGGGGGTTACATCTACCCTTGTAGATTGTAGATTTTTTCATGAAGGATGTCTGTACATATATTGATCATCGGGTAATTTGGGTAGCAAAGCATCAGTTAGGAAGACAAAGGTTGTGTCTGATATCAGCAATTGTCAGATGTAATAAGTCTGGTGCGATTGTGCAGAAGCAGGCTGTCATTTTTAGATCTGTCTCCAAGCAACTGACCATAATTTTAGTCTGCTGCTGCAGCCGAGCAGCTCTGACTTACAGCATCCATGGTTTACCATCAGCTAGCATCATCTCTGTAAAGAGTAGTTCCAGGGTGATGTTTACCATCGTGTAGCAAGTCTTCTAGGTCACATGTCTCGCGGGTCACTTGTCTTGCGGGTCACTTGTCTCTTGGGTCACTTGTCTCGCGGGTCATGTGTCTCTTGGGTCACTTGTCTCGCGGGTCACTTGTCGCGCGGATCACCTGTCTCGCGGGTCACTTGTCTCATGGGTCACTTGTCTCGCGGGTCACTTGTCTCGCGGATCACTTGTCTCGCGGGTCACTTGTCTCGCGGGTCACTTGTCTCGCGGATCACTTGTCTTGCGGGTCACTTGTCTTGCGGGTCACTTGTCTTGCGGGTCACTTGTCTCGCGGGTCACTTGTCGCGCGGGTCACTTGTCTCATGGGTCACTTGTCCCGCGGATCACTTGTCCAGTGGGTCACCCGTCTCGTTGGTCACCTTTCTTTTGGGTCACTTGTCTCGCGGGTCACATGTCTCGTTGGTCACGTGCCTTGTTGGTCACATATCTTGTTGGTCACCTGTCTCGCGGGTCACTTGTCCCGCGGGTCACTTGTCTCGCGGGTCACCTGTGTCGTGGGTCACCTGTGTCGTTGGTCACTTGTCTCTTGGGTCACTTGTCCCGTGGGTCACTTGTCTCTTGGGTCACTTGTCTCGCGGGTCACCTGTCTCGCGGGTCACTTGTCTCGCGGGTCACCTGTCTCGTGGGTCACATGTCTTGTTGGTCACTTGTCTCGTGGGTCACTTGTCTCGCGGATCACCTGTCTCGTGGGTCACATGTCTTGTTGGTCACTTGTCTCGTGGGTCACTTGTCTCGCGGGTCACCTGTCTCGCGGGTCACTTGTCTCGCGGGTCACCTGTCTCGTGGGTCACATGTCTTGTTGGTCACTTGTCTCGTGGGTCACTTGTCTCGCGGATCACCTGTCTCGTGGGTCACATGTCTTGTTGGTCACTTGTCTCGTGGGTCACTTGTCTCGCGGGTCACTTGTCTCGCGGATCACTTGTCCAATGGGTCACCCGTCTCGTTGGTCACCTTTCTTTTGGGTCACTTGTCTCGCGGGTCACATGTCTCGTTGGTCACCTGTCTCGTGGGTCACCTGTGTCGTTGGTCACTTGTCTCTTGGGTCACTTGTCCCGTGGGTCACTTGTCTCGCGGGTCACTTGTCTCGCGGGTCACCTGTCTCGTGGGTCACATGTCTTGTTGGTCACTTGTCTCGTGGGTCACTTGTCTCACGGGTCACTTGTCTCGCGGATCACCTGTCTCGTGGGTCACATGTCTTGTTGGTCACTTGTCTCGTGGGTCACTTGTCTCGCGGGTCACTTGTCTCGCGGATCACTTGTCCCGCGGGTCACCTGTCCCGCGGGTCACCTGTCTCGAGGGTCACTTGTCTCACGGGTCACATGTCTCGTGGGTCACTTGTCTCGTTGGTCACTTGTCTCGCGGGTCACTTGTCCCGTGGGTCACGTGTCCCGTGGGTCACTTGTCCTGTGGGTCACTTGTCTCGCGGGTCACCTGTCCCGTTGGTCACGTGTCTTGTTGGTCACATATCTTTTTGGTCACCTGTCCCGCGGGTCACATGTCTCGTTGGTCACTTGTCTCTTGGGTCACTTGTCTCTTGGGTCACTTGTCTCGCAGGTCACCTGTCTCGCGGGTCACTTGTCTCGCGGGTCACCTGTCTCGTGGGTCACATGTCTTGTTGGTCACTTGTCTCGTGGGTCACTTGTCTCGCGGGTCACCTGTCTCGCGGGTCACTTGTCTCGCGGGTCACCTGTCTCGTGGGTCACATGTCTTGTTGGTCACTTGTCTCGTGGGTCACTTGTCTCGTGGATCACCTGTCTCGTGGGTCACATGTCTTGTTGGTCACTTGTCTCGTGGGTCACTTGTCTCGCGGGTCACTTGTCTCGCGGATCACTTGTCCAGTGGGTCACCCGTCTCGTTGGTCACCTTTCTTTTGGGTCACTTGTCTCGCGGGTCACATGTCTCGTTGGTCACGTGCCTTGTTGGTCACATATCTTGTTGGTCACCTGTCTCGCGGGTCACTTGTCCCGCGGGTCACTTGTCTCGCGGGTCACCTGTCTCGTGGGTCACCTGTGTCGTTGGTCACTTGTCTCTTGGGTCACTTGTCCCGTGGGTCACTTGTCTCTTGGGTCACTTGTCTCGCGGGTCACCTGTCTCGCGGGTCACCTGTCTCGTGGGTCACATGTCTTGTTGGTCACCTGTCTCGCGGGTCACTTGTCCCGCGGGTCACTTGTCTCGCGGGTCACCTGTCTCGTGGGTCACCTGTGTCGTTGGTCACTTGTCTCTTGGGTCACTTGTCCCGTGGGTCACTTGTCTCTTGGGTCACTTGTCTCGCGGGTCACCTGTCTCGTGGGTCACCTGTGTCGTTGGTCACTTGTCTCTTGGGTCACTTGTCCCGTGGGTCACTTGTCTCTTGGGTCACTTGTCTCGCGGGTCACCTGTCTCGCGGGTCACCTGTCTCGTGGGTCACTTGTCTCGCGGGTCACTTGTCTCGCGGATCACCTGTCTCGTGGGTCACATGTCTTGTTGGTCACTTGTCTCGTGGGTCACTTGTCTCGCGGATCACTTGTCCCGCGGGTCACCTGTCCCGCGGGTCACCTGTCTCGAGGGTCACTTGTCTCACGGGTCACCTGTCTCGTTGATCACCTTTATTTCGGGTCACCTGTCTAGTGGGTCACATGTCTCGCGGGTCACTTGTCCCGTTGGTCACGTGTCTTGTTGGTCACATATCTTGTTGGTCACCTGTCCCGCGGGTCACATGTCTCGTTGGTCACTTGTCTCGCGGGTCACTTGTCCCGTGGGTCACGTGTCCCGTGGGTCACTTGTCCCGTGGGTCACTTGTCTCGCGGGTCACTTGTCCCGTGGGTCACGTGTCCCGTGGGTCACCTGTCCCGTGGGTCACTTGTCTCGTGGGTCACCTGTCTCGCGGGTCACTTGTCCCGTGGGTCACGTGTCCCGTGGGTCACTTGTCCCGTGGGTCACTTGTCTCGCGGGTCACCTGTCCCGCGGGTCACCTGTCTCGCGGTTTACTTGTCTCGCTCGTCACTTGTCCCGTGGGTCACTTGTCCCGTGGGTCACTTGTCTCGCTCGTCACTTGTCCCGTGGGTCACCTGTCTCGCGGGTCACCTGTCTCACGGGTCACATGTCTTGTTGGTCACCTTTCTGGTTGGTCACCTGTCTCGTTGGTCACATGTCTTGTTGGTCACCTGTCTCGTTGGTCACCTGTCTCGTTGGTCACATGTCTTGTTGGTCACCTGTCTCGTTGGTCACCTGTCTCGTGGGTCACATGTCTCGTTGGTCACCTGTCTCGTTGGTCACATGTCTTGTTGGTCACCTGTCTCGTTGGTCACCTGTCTCGTTGGTCACCTGTCTCGTTGGTCACATGTCTTGTTGGTCACCTTTCTGGTTGGTCACTTGTCCCATGGGTCACTTGTCCCGCGGGTCACTTGTCCCGTGGGTCACGTGACCCCGGGGACGCGGCGCTCCGCTGCCAGGCCCCCGGAGCGCTGCGTCCCCGGGGCCTCGGCTGCAGCGGTTATTGGATTTGCGGCTGCAGCTCCGTCCCGGCTAAGTGCTGTAGCAGGCATATGGCCGGGCCTGTGAGGCCTAATTACAGCCATTATCTCATTTACCATTGTAAGGGACTGTTGTGCCATCTTCCACTTATTTAATTAGTATTCTCACATATTGGACGGGGCCAGCACATGAAAACACAACACATGCTTTCAGAACATGTCATCTTTGCTCATGTTGTTTGCAGCTGGAAATATATGGAGCCTTTTGGTCTAATTTGTCAAACAATTAGCAAAACTGTTTACATTTTGTTGCATTAATCAAACAAAAATGCTAAAATATTCTTTACATTGTTAGTCTGCTGTCTTTTCCCATTTAACTTGATAGCTTAAGAGAGCCTCCTACTCCTGGCTTCCACTCCACTTGATCACCTCATTTGCATTTTATATTGGTAAATCAAATTAAGCACCCGCAGCTTTTACCGTGATTGACTGCAGCCAGGGCGGCTCAGATGGGACTTATTCTGCACAGAAAATTAGACCATTTAATGAGCGGAGCAGAGAGCCTGGCTCCCCTCACATTCAGCAAATCACATTCACTCAGCTAATTAAAATGATTTTTCCCCCTTTTTGTCTGTGTTTGCCAAAGGCCTTTGATAGATTTGCCCACCTGCTATTTTACTGTACATCTCTTTGAGGCGCTTTCTCCCGCCGCCGGCATCGCCGCTGTCGTTACTTTTCCTCTGCTCGCCGTCACCTCACATATTCTGGCTTTTTGTCTATGATGACACAGAACCCCACACGCTAATTACACATGTTCATATCTGGGTTATGACGTTTCCCAACCAGCAGCAAGACAAACATCATTTATACTGTTTGTTTTATCAGAGCCATCAGCAGCAGCTGTGATTATGGCTGATGTAAAAACATGTGCCTGGTAAATATTGTTTATTGTGCATAGAATATGAATCTTTCCTCTTGGACGAGTGCAAATGCATGGGCTTAATTATAGGTTCAGTAAAATCACACCACACGACCAATGAACGAGGAGGAATCAGGGCTCCCACTCTTTTCTAGAAGTTGTTTTCCAGGACTTTTCCAGGACATTTTCAAGACTTTTCCAGCTGCTACAGTACGAGTCAAGTTATCACAACATGGACTAATAACTTCCACCACAAGCTTCTGGAGAGATGCTCTACAATTGTAGCTTATAGGTTTTTTTTACAGAGATGAAGCAGCGAGAAAGCAGAGGCGAAGCGGAGATAAAGCTGCGATGAAACTGCAACGAAATGGCGATGAAATGGCGATGAAATGGCGATGAAATGGCAACGAGATTGTGCAGAAATGGCAAAGAAATGGCGAAGAAATGGTGAAGAAATGGCGAAAAAATGGCAACGAAATGGCAACAAAATGGTGACGAAATGGCGACGAAACAGCAATGAAACGGCAATGAGATTGGGACGAAACGGCATCAAAACAGCGGGAAAACGGCAACGAGACTGCAACGAAATGGCAACGAAACGGTGATGAAACGTGATGAAACGGCGACAAAACGGCAACAAAATTATGATGTGGCGGTGAAGAAACGGTGACGAGAGGGAGCCAAACATACTTTTTCCAGGACAACTCAAGCTTTTCCAGGACATTTTACTCTTTTTCTCATTTTCTATGAGTTTTCCATGACTGGGAAAATGTTCAATCATTTTCCAGGTTTTCCAGGAAAACCTGGAAAAACCTGGTAACCCTGAGAAAATCATATTAGAGCCAGATTTCTTTTTAAAGAGAAAGAAAAAAATGGAAATGTTCATTTTAATTGGTCAGAGTTGTTTTCCTGCTTTCGTAACCGTGGTAACAGATGTGATGTGGCTCAGCTGAAGGGAAACAGTTGATGGAACGTGTCTGATTTAAGACTATAAATGAAACAGTGGTGAATAAATCCACGAGCAACAGCCCAGACATGCTGGAGGAGAGTAGAAGTTATGAGTTGTGGGGGAAAAGAAGGAAGAGAGAAAATGCTGCTATTGGGAGTATTCCCTCTGGAAATAATAGGTGCTGCAGAGTGCCAGCATCAGGCACTTCCCCTGGAACGCAACAGTCAGCTTAATTGCAGCTTTTAGGATCATTACTGCTCCCATGTGACTGTCAAAATGGACAAGGCTGGTGGGCCTTTGACAAACAGGCAACCACCACCCACCGCTCTGCAGTCACTGGGGGCAGACCCATAACTGAGAGAAAAATACCGGCCTTGTTTGTTGTCCTCTCTCCTCCACAGCAGACGGGAAAATGCTGCAGAATATGTGCAGAAAAATACATGTTTGATGCTCCCTCACATTTCTCGCCTTTTAAAGTGAGTGAGCATAAGGCTTGTTGTTCAGAGAAGTGTTAGGAAAAAGAAAAATATATTATATTATATTATATTATATTATATTATATTATATTATATTATATTATATAACATTATATTATATTATATTATATTATGTTGTATTATATTATATTATATTATATTATATTATATTATATTATATTATATTATATTATATTATATTACATTACATTATATTATATTATATTATGTTGTATTGTATCGCATCACATCGTATTGTTTTATAGTATATTGTATTATGTTATATTGCACGGTATCGTATTGTATTATATTATACGTGATTTTATTATATTCTTATTTATTATATTAAATTAGTCATCAGTCATTTTCTGTACCGCTTATCCAGTTCAGGGTCACGGGGGTTGCTGGAGCCCTATCCCAGCTATTATCAGGCTAGAGGCGGGGTACACCCCAGACAGGCCGCCAGTACATTATATTTATATTATATTATATTATATTATATTATATTATATTATATTATATTATATTATATTATATTACATTATATTATATTATATATATTATATTATATTACATTATGTTACATTATATTATATTACATTATATTACATTATATTATATTATATTATATTACATTATATCATATTATATTATATTATATTACATTATGTTATATTATATTATATTATATTATATTATATTATATTACATTATATTATATAACATTATATTATATTATATTATATTATATTATATTATATTATATTATATTATATTATATTATATTATATTATATTATATTATATCATGTTGTATTGTATCGCATTGCATCGTATTGTTTTATAGTATATTGTATTATGTTATATTGCACGGTATCGTATTGTATTATATTATACGTGATTTTATTATATTCTTTTTATTTATTATATTAAATTTCAGTCATCAGTCATTTTCTGTACCGCTTATCCAGTTCAGGGTCACGGGGTTTGCTGGAGCCTATCCCAGCTATTATCAGGCTAGAGGCGGGTACACCCCAGACAGGCCGCCAGTACATTATATTATATTATATTATATTATATTATATTATATTATATTATATTATATTATATTACATTATATCATATTATATTATATTATATTACATTATGTTATATTATATTATATTATATTATATTATATTATATTACATTATATTATATAACATTATATTATATTATATTATATTATATTATATTATGTTGTATTGTATCGCATTGCATCGTATTGTTTTATAGTATATTGTATTATGTTATATTGCAGTATCGTATTGTATTATATTATACGTGATTTTATAATATTCTTTTTTATTATATTAAATTAGTCATCAGTCATTTTCTGTACCGCTTATCCAGTTCAGGGTCAAGGGGGTTCCTAGACCCTATCACATATATTATGGATAGTGGAGGGTAGTCCCCAGAAAGGAGGCCAGTAGAATATAATATAATATAATATAATATAATATAATATAATATAATATAATGTGGTGTTTTGTGGTGCATTGTACTACAATGTATGGTAGTGTAGGGTGGTATAATATATTATAATATTATATGATATTATGTAATAAATATATTTTTTTAATATAAAAAAAAATAAAAAATATTATGAAAATAAATAATTTAATTAATATATCATATTAAATTAAATTGTATTGTATCATAGTATCATATTATATTATACTGTATTATATTGTATTACATTGTATATTATAATATAATATAAAAATATATTATTATATATATTTTTTTATATATTTATTTTTATAATCTCCGAGGGGAGATTTTGGGGTTCTATGTCACCACATCTCTATACAATACTAGAAAGGAGGGGGGCTCCTCTTTAAGCTCCTGGGGGCAGGTGGTGGGGGGTTGGGACCTTGCTCAGGGGTCCACAGTGGTTCACCTGAATGTCGTATCAGGGACTCGAACCCGGGTCACTCCCACGCCACGGCCCACTACGCTGCCACTATGCTACCCCCCTCCCAAATATATATATTATAATATAATTACATATATAATTACATATATAATAAATATATATAATATAATTTATATTTGTATTATATCATATTGTGTTGTATTGTCTTATATCAGTCATGGTATCTTATAATATCGTATCATATTTTTTATACTTTAACATATTGTATTATATTATATTATATTGTATTATGCTATATTATTTTATATTATAATGTATTGTATAGTATTATATTATATTAAATTATATTACAGTATATTATATTTTATTACAACATATGACATTATAACATATTATGTCATTTAATTTTGTATTTTGTAATATTATATACAACTTATTGATTACTTTGAAGGCAGAAATCTTCTACACCCCCCAATCAGTTTGGCTTCAGACCAGTGACCCCCAAACTGGCTTTCCTGACCCTGGGGGGTCCCTCAGAGAGAATATGAGTCTCTACGTCCTGACTGCCGGAGCTGGAAAAAACCCTGATATCAAACCCACTTTTATTATGAAAATGGCTTTATTTTGAAAGTCCCCTTACACGATATTTTCACAATAAAATCCATGTTTGTAGTTGAGCAGCGGACAGATGTGACAGAGGGAGATCGTACTGCAAAGTTTGAACACCGGCCTCGTTTTATCGGTCGTGGATCCTAAACTGAATCAAAATTGTGTCATGATTGAATCTGAGATATCGGCAGATATCGATCCGCGTATCCGCTGTATAGATATCGGAGCGACTGGCACGGCCAGCGGTGACCCTGCGCGTGCACGGCGCAGCCTCCCACCGTCTCTGACCTCTGACCTCTGCCGGTGCCGGTTGTCATGGCTGCGAGTCTCTGATGGAGGAGCTGGAAGTGGCTCGGAGCTCCTTCTCTCAGCATCATTCCTGGAGTGTGATGTGAAGTAGTACTCACGTATAACCCTGTAAACGTGCCGCTGATTCTCTTCAGCAGGTAAACTCTCCAGCTTTACCTCCATCTGGTTCACGAGCACCACATCCCCATCCCGATCACCTCCTCTGGGATTCAGCTCCTCACTACGATGGCGTTTCCGTAAAAGCCAGATGAGATTGTTGTGGGCGCGGACGTCTTCCAGGCTGGTGGTCAGAGGGAGTTTCTTGCTCGTCCATAAATACGTGAACATCACCAGCTTCTCTGCCTCAGAGCTGCAGAAGTTTCAGGATTTAAATGAGCTCCAGCTTCTTCCAGGATGGGAAATATGATCATGTCTCCATTCCAGACACAGAGATAGAGGTCCATACACACAAAATGCAAACATATACAGAATATTAAAACACCATAAACAGATGAAAACATACAGCTACCCCACATATATAATATATGTATATGTATGTGTATGTATGAAGAGTTTATTTTCAAAAACAGACGCCATTTAGAAAAACTGACTAATTGGCTTGCAAATAAACTCTTCATTCACTTTGTGAATATTTTCACCAAACTGAGCTCAGATGAAGTAGTTTTAATGACGTTACATGGAGATAGGAGGTTTGTACGCGACAGCAACAAAAAATAGTTAACTCCGTTTTTCCAAATGAACTCTTCAGTATATGTTCATTCTTTTTTTCTTTTTTTTCTTGTCCTGTCCAGCATCATAGCAGCAGAATGATGATCTGGCTGCTTTATTGTGTTGAACAGTTTTGCTTTATCAAGCGGAGCTTCATGAACATAAGGCTCCACTTGATATCATGTTTATTCATTTTATTTCTTTATTTAAACATTTGTCTATTACACCATTCCATTTCATACTGCTGGGCCTGACAAGGGAGAAATGAAAGTTAACAGAGGTAATGATAGAAAGTGAAACAGAGAGAAAGGAGTAGGGAAGAGGAAGAGAGAGAGGAGAGAAAACATGAATCCACTTCCACAGTTCACTGGTACATCTGTACAGCGATCCCTAAACAACCAAGGTCTCTGTTGGAAAACAAAACAAGCAATCCCCTACAGGAGGACCTGCAGGTGGCTTAAATATCCTCAGATCATACAAACACACCCAGAACTACGCAGAGAAGAGGTACAACCTAGTCATCGCAATGGGAAGCAGAGAAAGGTAAACCTATATGAATGGGAAGTAAAAAGGTAAACCTAATGAATGGAAGTAAAAAGGTAAATTTGGGGTCTGAATGGGAAGTAAAAAGGTAAACCTAGATCGAATGGGAAGTAAAAAGGTAAACCTAGTATCGAATGGGAAGTAGAAAGAGTAAACCTAGTCATCGAATGGGAAGGGGAGAGAAGAGGGTAAACCTATCTCGAATGGGAAGTAGAGAAGAGGTGCAACCTGTTCCTCACAATGGGAAGTAGAGAAGAGGTAAACTTTAGTCATCGCAATGGGAAGGGAGAAGAGGTAAACCTAGTCATCGCAATGGGAAGTAGAGGAGGAAACTCAGTCATCGCAATGGAAGAGAGAGAAGAGGTACAACCTGTCCTCGAATGGGAAGCAGAGAAGAGGTACAACCTAGTCCTCGCAATGGGAAGTAGAGAAGAGGTACAACCTAGTCATCGCAATGGGAAGTAGAGAAGAGGTACCACCTAGTCATCGGAATGGGAAGGGAGAGAGAAGAGGTACAACCTAGTCATCGCATAATGGGAAGCAGAGAAGAGGTACAACCTGTCCCGCAATGGGAAGTAGAGAAGAGGTACAACCCAGTCATCGCAATGGGAAGCAGAGAAGAGGTACAACCTAGTCCTCGCAATGGGAAGTAGAGAAGAGGTACAACCTAGTCATCGCAATGGGAAGTAGAGAAGAGGTACAACCTAGTCATCGCAATGGGAAGCAGAGAAGAGGTACAACCTAGTCATCGCAATGGGAAGTAGAGAAGAGGTACAACCTAGTCATCGCAATGGGAAGCAGAGAAGAGGTACAACTCAGTCATCGCAATGGGAAGCAGAGAAGAGTGTACAACTAGTCAAATCGCAATGGAAGCAGAGAAGAGGTACAACATCATCATGGAACAGTGTCATCAGTGTCATCATAATAAAGGGTCTCCATGGTGATACAGTCATGCAGATGCAGCCTCGCTCTGCAAGGAGGAGGAAGCCCGCAAAGCTCCACGACCCGGGCCCCCCAGCAGCCACCCAGAGGCCCAGATCCGAGCCAGCCGCCCCCCCAAACGAACAGACATGCATCCCCCAGAGGGGCGGTTGTGGGCGGCCTGCAGCCGGAGGCCCCCGCGGTCTGGGGGCCCAGGCCCCAGCGGACCAAGACCAGCAGCTGCCGACCCCACCGGGCGCCGGCCGCCCCCCGGGGCAGAGACAGCGCCGGGCCCAGGGCCCGCGGGCCACTCCCCTCCCCCCCACCTGACCCAGGCCGCCCAACCGAAGCCCAGGAGGACCAGACCCCCCCCCCCCCCCCCGACAACACCCCCGAAGCACAGGCCAGCCCCCACCCCAACGTCCCTGCCCCACACACCTGACACCAGGGCGCCACCACTGCTACCACCCCCCCAAACCCACCACTCACACACACACACTCCCTCCACACACCTGCACCGACCCCCTCCTCCACCCCCACATACGCCCCCACCTCCCAATACCCCCCAATACCCCCATACACTCCCCCCCCACACACATGCCCCAGAATTCCAACAATTCCTTGCAAAGATGAGTGGAACAAAATTGCTCCACAAAGGGCTGTAGAAGACTCACTGCCAGTTATCATTGGGAAACGCTTGATGCAGTTGTTGCTGCTAAGGTGGAACAACCAGATATTAGGTTTAGGGGAAGATCACTTTTTCACACAGGGACATGGAGGGTTGGATTTTTACCCCCATACTAATAAAAACCTTCATTTAAAAACTGCATTTTCTGTTTACTTGTGTTATCTTTGAATAATATTTACATTTGTCGATGATCAACATTTAAGGTGACAAATATGCAAAAAGTAAGAAATCAGGAAGAAGGAAACATTTTTCATAATCTGGATATATATATATATATATATATGTGTGTGTGTGTGTGTGTGTGTGTGTGTGCGTGTGTGTGTGTGTGTGTGTGTGTGTGTGTGTGTGCGTGTGCGTGTGTATAAACAGCATATCCTCTCTGATGTCCTTGCTTACGGTGGATGTCATGCAGCAGAAACCAGCTGAAAGTGTGACTGAAGCGAGGGGGAGGAGGAGGAGGAGGATCTGCGTCTGCAGCAGCCCGAACTCTCCGTGATTTTCCTGTCAAACCTGTTTTGCTTTCACGTGTTTTCGTGCGTTTTAGTGGCGACCCTGAGCAGCAAACACGGCCTGGAAAACAGCGAAGGTTAAAACTCTTCGGTGTTGAGCTGCTCTTGAGTGCTTTAAAGCCAAGTGTGTTATCGTTTTCACTCAGAGGAAGACCACGGTGGCAGCAGAGGATGAAGGTGAGCAGCTGCAACACCAACACGTGGTTTCAGAAAACAGAAGTTTCACACCGACACTTTCTGCCATGAAACGCTGACGCAGCCGTGTTTAACTCCTCCTCTCCTCCTGTCCTCCTCACCTCCTCTCCTCCTGTCCTCCTCACCTCCTCTCCTCTCCTCCTCACTTCCTCTCCTCCTCCTCTCCTCCTCCTTCCCTCCTCTCGTTCCTCGGGGGGCGTCCTCTCCTCCCTCCTCCCCCACCTCCTCCCTCTCCTCCTCCTCCTCCTCCTCCTCCCCTCCTCTCCCTCCTCCTCTCCTCCTCTCCTCCTCCTCCTCCACCTCCCTCCCCCTCCTCTCCTCCTCCTCCTCCTCCCTCCTCCTCCCTCCTCCCTCCTCCTCCCTCCTCCTCGGGGGGCCTCCTCCTCTCCTCCTCCTCTCCTCCTCTCTCTCCTCCTCACTCCCTCCTCCTCCTCTCTTTCCTCTTCCTCCTCCTCCTCTTCGTTCCTCCTCCTCCCCTCCCTCTCCTCCTCCTCCCTCCTCCGTAACCTCCTCCTCCTCTCTCCTCCTCCTCCTCTCCTCCTCCCCTCTCCCTCCTCCTCTCCCCCCTCTCTCCCTCCTCTCCTCCTCCCCCCCCCTTTCCCCTCCTCCTCCTCCTTCTTCCTCCTCCCTCTCCTCTCCTCTCCTCCTCCGTGGTCCTCTCCTCCTCTCCTCCTCCCCTCACCTCCCCTCCCCCTCCTCCTCTCCTCCTCCTCTCCTCTCCCTCCTCCTCACTCTCCCTCCTCCTCCCCTCCTCCTCCTCCCTCCGCTCCCTCTCTCCCTCTCCTCCTCCCTCACCCTCCTCCCTCCTCTCCTCTCCTCATCCTCTTTTCCTTTCCCTCCTCCTCTTTTCCTTTCCTCCTCCTTTCTCCTCCTCCTCCCCTCCTCCCTCTCCCTCCTCCTCTTCCTCCTGCGAGGCGTCCTCCGTGATCTGTTCCAGCTCATCCTGGTTCACGGTGAAAATTACACAAGATTTATTCTGCTTCATCAACAAATAAATAAACAAACATTCTTTAAATAAAAGTAAAAAGATTTTTGTAGAATTAAATCATTTTTGTTACTATTATATTATATTATATTAAATTATATTATATTATATTATATTATATTATATTATATTATATTATATTCACTAAAACAACTGGGACACTAATTAAATCTAATGCTTTATTTTTTTCCTCCTGTAAATTTTTTTATTATTATTCTGAAGTTATAAAAATATCAAACCCCTTGGGGAGATTATTATTATTATTATTATTATTATTAAGACTAATATCCAGTCCAAGCCAGTATTTTTTATAAAGCACTATATACAACCACAAATGACCAAAGACGTGTACAAAAATAAAACCCAAAGTAAAAAGAATAAAACACAGAAATAAATGAAAAGATGTGAAACAGCTGGTTGAAATCAATCAATAATAATAAAGATCATGTAAAAATGATCAATTATAAAGAAAAGGGATAAAATTAAATAACCATAAACACTAAATGTGGAAGACATAAACTTTAGACAGAAAATGAAGAATGAGTTTGTTTTTTTGTGGATTTATTTTGCTCCTTTTGTTTTGTTCATGTTTTCATTCCCAGGGGGGGGGGGTTTTGTTTGTTTGTTTGTTTGTTTGTTTCTAGATTGAAAAATGTGCAACTTTCCCACAGAAAGAGTCAGAAAAGCAGAAGTTTTCTTCCTGAGCAGGTTTTCTTCATAAATCCTGGTAAAGCTGAAACTGGGTGCAGGTGAAGGCGTCTGCAGAAGAATCTGTCCAATCAGAAATGGGGATGCACGATATCAGAATTTTGGCAGATATCTGATATGCCGATATTCTAAAACTTATGTTGCTGATAACCCATATCGATACCGACATTAAAGCTGAAAAAATAAGGAGTCTCCGACACTGAAAAATAGGGATAGGGAAAAATATCGATAAACTGGAATTTTTCGCGATATTTTCATATGCCAATATCAAATGAATATTTTAAAAACACAGTATTGATCTATTTTACTAACAAAATCTAACAACATTTTTGAGAATTCTTGCAAAATTTCGGAACAGAACGATAAAATATCGCAAGATTTTATTTGTAAAAAAGATTGATACTGCATTTTTCAATGTCAATATGATATCAGCATATGAAAATATCGCAATATTTCAGTGTATCGATATTTTTTTCCAACCCTCGTCTTTAGAAGTTTTAAAGTCTGTAAAATAGACGTTTTTGAAGAAGAAGTTTGGGGGCTTTGTAGACTTTAGAAAACCGCAGCCTGATCGGTTAAATATCGGTTAAATATCAGTGGGGTGGCTGACATCCGATACTCAGTTTTTAGGCGGATATAGGCCGATACCGATAGGGGGCCGATTATATGGTGCATCCCTACTGCAGACTGCAGCTGGAGTCCAGGCTGGAGCTTGGACCTTGAACCCCCGCCATTCTGCTGATCCGGAACCGCCATCGTACGACCGTTTCCACTGACCCAGTATTCCACAACGGTGTCAGCTGGTCAGCGTCCCAGTTTCCGTCTTCGACCAGTTCAAATACAGACCAGTTCAAATACAGACCAGTTCAAATACAGACCAGTTCAAATACAGACCAGTTCAAATATAGACCAGTCCCTCTGCATCACACAGAGGACAACACGAACCTGTCACACCGTGCACCACCTGAGCTAACATGGAGCTCTCCACGTACCACCATCCTGACCCGCCTGAACATATGGCAGCCAAAGCTCACCTGATTGGTTGTTCCTGGAGGGGGCGTGGACGGATCGATGACTGCTAAAACGAGGGTAAGAGGAGGGTCAGGGGTAGGGTTAGATTTTACCGTGGGGGGGGAGGGAAGCATGTGCATGTGTGTCAGGGGTGGAGAGATGTGGGGACGTGTGTGAGGGGGTGGAGGAAGAAGGGTGTGAGTGTGTCAGGTTTGGAGGGAAGGGTTGGGCAGTGCATGCGTGTGGGGGGAGTGCATGTGGGTGTTGGGGGTAAAGGGAGGTGGGGGTGTATGAATGTGGGGTGGAGGGAGGAAGTGTTTTGGTGTGTCAGGTTGTAGGGAAGGGTTAGGTGGTGCATGCGTGTGGGGGGAGTGCATGTGGGTGTTGGGGGTATAGGGGGGTGGGGGTGTATGAATGTGGGGTGGAGGGAGAAGTGTGTGTGTGAGGGGGGGGGGAGGGGGGGAGGAGGGGGGGGGGTAAGGGGGGTGGGGGTGTGTGAATGTGGGGGTGGAGGGAGAAGTGTGTGGGTGTGTCAGGTTGTAGGGAAGGGTTGGATGTTGCATGCATGTGGGGGGAGTGCATGTGGGTGTTGGGGGTATAGGGAGGTGGGGGTGTATGAATGTGGGGTGGAGGGAGAAGTGTGTGTGTGACATTATAGGGAAGGGTTAGGCGGTGCATGCGTGTGGGGGGAGTGCATGTGGGTGTTGGGGGTGGAGGGAGGTGGGGGTGTATGTGTGTGGGGTGGAGGGAGAAGTGTTTGGGTGTGTCAGGTTGTAGGGAAGGGTTAGGTGGTGCATGCGTGTGGGGGGAGTGCATGTGGGTGTTGGGGGTATAGGGAGGTGGGGGTGTATGAATGTGGGGTGGAGGGGAGAAGTGTTTGGGTGTGTCAGGTTGTAGGGAAGGGTTAGGTGGTGCATGCGTGTGGGGGGGAGTGCATGTGGGTGTTGGGGGTATAGGGAGGGTGGGGGTGTATGAATGTGGGGTGGAGGGAGAAGTGTTTGTGTGTGAGGTTGTAGGGAAGGGTTGGGTGTTGCATGCGTGTGGGGGGAGTGCATGTGGGTGTTGGGGGTATAGGGAGGTGGGGGTGTATGTGTGTGGGGTGGAGGGAGAAGTGTGTGTGTGTGACGTTATAGGGAAGGGTTAGGCGGTGCATGCGTGTGGGGGGAGTGCATGTGGGTGTTGGGGGTATAGGGAGGTGGGGGTGTATGAATGTGGGGTGGAGGGAGAAGTGTTTGGGTGTGTCAGGTTGTAGGGAAGGGTTAGGCGGTGCATGCGTGTGGGGGGAGTGCATGTGGGTATTGAGGGTGTAGGGAGGTGGGAGTGTGTGGGGGTGGAGGGGGTGTGGTAACGGTGGTAGCACCCTGGTGCCGGGTGTGTGGGGCAGGGGCATTGGGGTGGGTGCTGGCCTGTGGGTGGCCTGGTCCTCCTGGGTGTTGGCTTGGCTGCCTGGGTCAGGTTGGGGGGCTCCCCCTGGGCGCTCGGGCCCTGGGGGAGCTCTGGGGGAGCCCGGGCTCTGCACCGTACATGCCCCCGGGAGGGGGGCGTGTCGGCGCCCAGCGGGGTCGGCAGTTACTGATTTTGGACCGTGGGGGGCTTCGTAGTTGAGTGTCGTGGGGTCACTCTCGGACGCGCCTCTGTCTTGCGACCTGCAGATAGACCGTTCTCGAACACACGGTGGTCTCCCGGTTTCAGCGCTTGTACGTGCAGGTATTCCATACGTGATGTCACACTGGGCTGCACGTCTTCTTTCCGTTCTGTCTTTATCTACATCTCAGACGGCGTCACGAGTTCTTCTGGATTTGAGGCTCTAAATGCAATAAAGAAAATGTACAATTTATTCATTGAAAGGCTTCGGAAACATGTAATTCTCCTTCAGCCCAGTTGGCCGATGCCCAGCGCAGATAGCTCCGATTAAAATTTAAACAGGGGTGCAGTGTAATTATTTTCTTAGTGAGCCAGCGGACTGGAACCGCCACGCTTTAATGCTTTCTGGCTCAGCAGACATTTCAATTATTTCATGTATCCGTGCACTTCACTACACTGACAACATGCCATCTAAGAGATGTTTTTATGTGTTTTAATGTGTGACATATTCTCTCTCATTTCTCTCTCACACACCAATAGATGTTTACTGTTTACCGGATGCATCGTTAACAGAGGATGAGATGTGCATCTGTGCAGGAAAGTAAGTGGAAATTATACTTATGAGAATATTAAACTGCATCACAACGATAAAACTTTAAGATCTGTTCCTTCTAAGTTACTACTGATAACAAACCAGCCAATCACAGGCCAGCATGGAACGGGAGATTCTCATATGATGGGGGGGGGGGGGGGGGGGGGGGGGGGGGAGGGGGATGGGGGAGGGGGGTGGGGGGGGGGGGGAGGGGGGGGGGAGGGGGAGGGGGGGGGGGGGGGGGGTGGAAGGGTTGTGGGTGGAAGGGGTGGGGGTGAGGGAGTTCGTGGGGGAACGGGGTTGGGTGGGGGGTTTGTGGGTGGAAGGGGTGGGTGGAGGGTGTGGGTGGAGGGTTGGGGTGGGGGGTTGGGGGGGGGGGGGTTGGGGGGGGGTTTTGGGGGGGGTTGGGGGGGGGTTTGGGGGGGGTTTGGGGGGGGGGTTTGGGGTGGTTTTGGGGGGGTTTTGGGGGGGGGTTTTGGGGGGGGTTTTGGGGGGGGTTTGGGGGGGGTTTTGGGGGGGGTTTTGGGGGGGGGTTTTGGGGGGGGGGGGTTTGGGGGGGGTTTGGAGATTCTCATCATGATGAGGTGGAACGGGAGATTCTCATCATGATGAGGTGGAACGGGAGATTCTCATCCTGATGAGATGGAACGGGAGATTCTCATCCTGACGAGATGGAACGGGAGATTCTCATCCTGACGAGATGGAACGGGAGATTCTCATCCTGACGAGGTGGAACGGGAGATTCTCATCCTGACGAGATGGAACGGGAGATTCTCATCACGATGAGGTGGAACGGGAGATTTTCATCATGATGAGGTGGAACGGGAGATTCTCATCCTGACGAGATGGAACGGGACATTCTCATCATGATGAGATGGAACGGGAGATTCTCATCGTGATGAGGTGGAACGGGAGATTCTCATCGTGATGAGGTGGAACGGGAGATTCTCATACAGATGAGGTGGAACGGGAGATTCTCATCGTGATGAGGTGGAACGGGAGATTCTCATCACTGATGAGATGGAACGGGAGATTCTCATACAGATGAGGTGGAACGGGAGATTCTCATCGTGATGAGGTGGAACGGGAGATTCTCATCGTGATGAGATGGAACGGGGAGATTCTCATTGTGATGAGGTGGAACGGGACATTCTCATCATGATGAGGTGGAACGGGAGAATCTCATCCTGATGAGGTGAAACAGGAGATTCTCATCCTGATGAGGTAGAGCGGAAGATTCTCATCATGATGAGATGAAACGGGAGATTCTCATCGTGATGAGGTGGAACGGGAGATTCTCATCGTGATGAGGTGGAATGGGAGATTCTCATCGTGATGAGATGGAACGGGAGATTCTCATCATGATGAGATGGAACGGGAGATTCTCATCACGATGAGGTGGAATGGAGAGATTCTCATCACGATGAGGTGGAACGGGAGATTCTCATCCTGATGAGATGGGAACGGGAGATTCTCATCATGATGAGATGGAACGGGAGATTCTCATCATGATGAGGTGGAACGGGAGATTCTCATCATGATGAGGTGGAACGGGAGATTCTCATCGTGATGAGGTGGAACGGGAGATTCTCATCGTGATGAGGTGGAATGGGAGATTCTCATCGTGATGAGATGGAACGGGAGATTCTCATCATGATGAGATGGAACGGGAGATTCTCATCATGATGAGATGAAACGGGAGATTCTCATCGTGATGAGGTGGAACGGGAGATTCTCATGATGAGGTGGAATGGGAGATTCTCATCACGATGAGGTGGAACGGGAGATTCTCATCACGATGAGGTGGAACGGGAGATTCTCATCGTGATGAGATGGAACGGGAGATTCTCATCGTGATGAAGTGGAACGGGAGATTCTCATCATGATGAGATGAAACGG
The DNA here is from genome assembly GCA_023101725.1 of Atherinomorus stipes. Taxonomy (NCBI): domain Eukaryota; kingdom Metazoa; phylum Chordata; class Actinopteri; order Atheriniformes; family Atherinidae; genus Atherinomorus; species Atherinomorus stipes. Next base: position 23,937 of record JALJCO010004143.1, read on the forward strand.
GAGATTCTCATCGTGATGAGGTGGAACGGGAGATTCTCATCGTGATGAGGTGGAACGGGAGATTCTCATCGTGATGAGGTGGAACGGGAGATTCTCATCACGATGAGGTGGAACGGGAGATTCTCATCGTGATGAGGTGGAACGGGAGATTCTCATCGTGATGAGGTGGAACGGGAGATTCTCATCACGATGAGGTGGAACGGGAGATTCTCATCACGATGAGGTGGAACGGGAGATTCTCATCACGATGAAGTGGAACGGGAGATTCTCATCACGATGAGGTGGAACGGGAGATTCTCATCGTGATGAGGTGGAACGGGAGATTCTCATCACGATGAGGTGGAACGGGAGATTCTCATCACGATGAGGTGGAACGGGAGATTCTCATCATGATGAGGTGGAACAGGGAGATTCTCATCACGATGAGATGGAACAGGAGATTCTCATCGTGATGAGATGGAACAGGAGATTCTCATCATGATGAGATGGAACGAGAGATTCTCATCGTGATGAGGGGGAACGAGAGATTCTCATCGTGATGAGGTGGAACGGGAGATTCTCATCGTGATGAGGTGGAACGGGAGATTCTCATCGTGATGAGGTGGAACGGGAGATTCTCATCACGATGAGGTGGAACGGGAGATTCTCATCACGATGAGGTGGAACGGGAGATTCTCATCGTGATGAGGTGGAACGGGGAGATTCTCATCATGATGAGGTGGAACGGGAGATTCTCATCATGATGAGGTGGAACGGGAGATTCTCATCATGATGAGGTGGAACAGGAGATTCTCATCACGATGAGATGGGACAGGAGATTCTCATCGTGATGAGATGGAACAGGAGATTCTCATCATGATGAGATGGAACGAGAGATTCTCATCGTGATGAGGGGGAACGAGAGATTCTCATCGTGATGAGGTGGAACGGGAGATTCTCATCGTGATGAGATGGAACAGGAGATTCTCATCATGATGAGATGGAACGAGAGATTCTCATCGTGATAAGGGGGAACGAGAGATTCTCATCGTGATGAGGTGGAACGGGAGATTCTCATCGTGATGAGGTGGAACGGGAGATTCTCATCATGATGAGGTGGAACGAGAGATTCTCATTCAGATGAGCTACTCTCACGTCATCATGGAGCAAAATCTCTGAGGAATGTTTCATATTCCTGGTTGGATCTATGACATCAGGAATAAAGACAGGGTTTGGACCCGGTTCTAAAAGGCGGAGGTGATGAAGAAGAGGGTGATGAAGAGCAGGGTGGGTGAATTAATGGCCATGATTTTTTTTTTTTTTTTTTCATTTATAATTTGATTTACTATTATTAGACGTTTAGGTGTTTCAGTCTGGGGTAAATCCAGCTGATATTAGCATCTTACATTGAGCTCCTAATCCTGTTACCTGACCCTCCTCTTTCCTGACCTGGTGGGCTTTCGTAAATCTGGCACCATATTCCTGGCACACAATCCATGTGTGAAAACAGTTTTAGTTTTTCTGCTCATCTCCAGCACAGACTGTGTTCTCATCCAGAGGCAGGCCGTTGTCTCCTGCAGCCTGCCCGAGGTACACTGCCGCTTTTGTTCCACGTCTCCATCAGCTCAGAGTGCAGTCCCAGACCCTGACAGACCTGTGGGCTATGTTATCTGGACTCTTTGTCCTGGCTCTGGCTTCCCTTGCCAGATCCCTCACTGTACAATAGCAGGAGGCACCGCAGTGGGCGGATAGTCTGTCGACACCACCCCGTACAGGCTCCACGCACTCAGCCAACAGACCTCATATTAGCCACACTGCTCACAGAGACATGCTTCATGTCACACCAGCTTTATTCTCTGCTTTAGTTTGTTCTGTGTTGTTTGTTTGTTGATTTTAAGCCGTCCATTTACCGTTAGCGTCCAGGATGCCTCCCGTCTGAGGTGTTCCAGGCACGTCCCACCGGGACCAGACCCCAGGGAAGGCCCAGAACACGCTGCAGGGACGACGTGTCTGGCTTGCCTGGGAACGCTGTGGTCCCAGAATAGGCCGGCAGATCAGGTTCATGACGTTTTCCAGCTCGTCTGTCTGTCCTGATGATTTTCAGCGCTGTTTTGTAGATGTTGCAGGTGGATCTCTGTTTCCTTTGCAGGCGCAGGGTTTGTTGTGTCCTTCATCTCAGCTGTTCACCCTCCTCCTCCTCAACTCAGCATGAACAGCAGGTACAGAAAGTATTCAGACCCCTTTTAACTTTTCACTCTTTGTTTCATTGTAGTCATTTGCTTAAATCAAAACGGTTCATTTTATTTCTCATTAATGTCACTCAGCACCCATCTGGACAGAAAAAACAGAAATGTAGAAAATTTTGGCAATTTATTAAAAAATAAAAACTGAAATTTCACATGGTCATATGTATTCAGAGACTTTGCAGTGACACTAATATTTAACTCATATTCTGTCCGTTTCTTCTGATCCTCCTTGAGATGGTTCTACTCCTTCATTGGAGTCCAGCTGTGTTTAATTAAACTGATTGGACGTGATTAGGAAAGGCGCACACCTGTCTATATAAGAGCTTCCAGCTCACAGTGCATGTCAGAGCAAATGAGGATCATGAGGTGGAAGGAACTGTCCAAGGAGCTCAGAGACAGAATTGTGGCGAGACACAGATCTGGACAAGGTTACAAAAGAGTTTCTGCAGCACTAAAGGTTCCTAAGAGCACGGTGGCCTCCATAGTCCTTACATGGAAGAAGTTTGGGACGACCAGAACTCTTCCTAGACCCGGCCGTCCAGCCAAACTGAGCAATGGTGGGAGAAGAGCCTTGGTGAGAGAGTAAAGAAGAAGCCAAAGATCACTGTGGCTGAGCTCCAGAGATGCAGTAGGGAGATGGAGAAAGTTCCACAAAGTCAGTATCACTGCAGCCTCCACCAGTCGGGGCTTTATGGCAGAGCGGCCCGATGGAAGCCTCTCCTCAGTGCAGACATGAAAGCCTGCATAGAGTTTGCCAAAAACACATGAAGGACTCCCAGACTGAGAGAAATAACAGGGTTCTTCTTGGAGTTATTTTCCAGGACTTTTCCAGCTGCTACAGTACGAGTCAAGTTATCACAACCTAGACTAATAACTTCCACCCCAAGCTTTTGATAAAGTGTTCTACAATTGCAGCTTATTTTATACAGCGATGAAGTAAAGATGAAGAAAAGATGTAGGAGCAACGAAACGGAGACGAAGCGCCAACAAACTGACACAGAAGCGCAATGAAGCTACGACAAAACGTCAACGAAACAGTGACGTAGCAGCGAGAAGGTGGCGATAAAGCTGTGACAAAACAGCAACAAAACGGCAACGGAAATCATTTTCCAGGTTTTCCAGGACGCGTGGGAACCCTGAATAAGATTCTCTGTTCTGATGAGACCAAGATTGAACTTTCTGGAGTTCATTCTAAGCGGTATGTGTGGAGAAAACCAGGCACTGCTCATCACCTGCCCAATACCATCCCAACAGTGAAGCACGGTGGTGGCAGCATCATGGTATGGGGGTGTTTTTCAGCTGCAGGGACAGGGCGACTGGTTGCAGTTGAAGGAAAGATGAATGCGGCCAAGTACAGAGATCCTGGAAGAAAAGCTCTTCCAGAGTTCAGGAGCTCAGACTGGGCCGAAGGTTCACCTTCCAACAAGACAATGACCCTCACACACAGCTGAAATAACAAAGGAGTGGATCAGAACCACTCTGGACCATTCTGGACCGGCCCAGCCAGAACCCTGACTTAAACCCAACTGAGCATCTCTGAGAGACCTGAAAATGGCTGAACACCACCGTTCACCATCCAACCTGACAGAACTGGAGAGGATCTGCAAGAAGAACCAGAAGATCCCAAATCCAGGTGTGGAACATTGTTGCATCATTCCCAAGAAGACTCATGGCTGTACCAGCTCAGAAGTACTTCTACTCAGTACTGAGCAAAGTACTCAATACTTATCACCATGTCATAGTTCAGTTTGAATTTTCTAATAAATTTGCAAAAATTTCTACATTTCTGTTTTTTTTCTGTGCAGATGAGGTGCTGAGTGACATTAATGAGAAATAACATGAACTGTTTAGATTTTAGCAAATAGCTGCAATGAAACAAAGAGCGAAAAGTTTAAAAGGGTCTGAATACTTTCGTACCCACTGTAAACCACCATCCTGCAACCAGACCCCCGATCAATAGTGCTTCAAATGCAGATTTGGGCCCATTCAGTTAGTGTTCAGCTCATTTGCATATTCATATTAATTTTCAAAGAAACGTAGAACAAAACATGTTGCATCCACGGATACTTTTAGCATGTAAAGTGTCATCGTTTTAGGAATAAAGAAAAAAAGGAAGCCTAGCGGGGTGGAGAGTTGTCTGCTGTATGGGACATCTAGTAATTTTTAGTATTTTATTCTGGACTCCTCATAGATTTTATTTTATTTATATATTTTTTATTCATTCCGAACATAACCATAAAATTACAAAGGATATAAGATAAAGTGAATCAAAAAAGTAAAGAGGATCAACAAATAAACAGACAAAGCATTGAAAAGAAAAAGTGCAAATAAAAAATAAAAAACAACACAAACAGCTTAATAGCATGAAGAAGGTAACGACATTAAGATCTGTCTGCTTTTCTTCTCCCATTTCCCTCATATACTCACCTATTTACCATTAACCATTTAGTCCGAAGATGGAGCAGGCAGAGGTAAAACCTTATCGAGGCCTGCTCCCTTTAACTTATTAATCTTTTCTAAACTGAAATATATATATAGTACTCACTGTAGTACAGAACATGATCGATGGTGAAAAATACTGTTGCAATTTGTTCCTTGTTAAAAAATTATTGTGCATAGTTGTCATGATGCTGGACAGGAGAGGTCTGGCTTCCCAGCTTAGGCTGCTGAATACATTTACATATATACTATATATATATATATATATATACATAGATATATACATATACACATGTATATACATATACATACATATATACATACATATACACATCTATGAGCACAACTGCGTCCTCCCCTGTGAATCAGGAAGCTCTGACGAGGGGACCAAATGCGTCTCTTTACATCAGAAACTTCCATGTTGTTCTTCCAGCCCCCACCTTGTTTGTTCGACCTGTGGCGTGCATGTGGTCGCTCTCTGCGTTGCCGAGCAACCACTTGCTGACACACCTGCCGGCCTGTTTTGTAGCAGACGCGTCCATCCGATCAGCTTAATTACGATCCATTACTCCATCTTCACTCTCCAACACCTCCGTCCGTCTTCCAGGCTTCCATGAAGACTTCTGATCATGAGGACGAAGCAGAATCATCACATATCTGTAAATCTGCCACGTGGATTATAATCAGGATTATAATCAGGATTATAATCCTGATTATAATCCATCTATCCATCAATCCGTGTATCCATCCATCCATCCATCTAGGGCTGGGTATCGATTCAGATTTCAATAATCGATTCGATTCTGATTCTTATGGTTTTGAATCAATTATATTTCATCTGTCCGATCCAATTCGATCTCGATTCGATTCGATCTCAATTTAGTTTGCTGGTATTGAAAAAAAATTTAGCCTATCCGAATTCCATAACTCTGTAGTTATGCAACATATTAATACTAGTATTATATTAATATTCTAGAACGAATGAATGAAGTAATGTAGTTAATGGTGGCTGTAAGGACCAAACCAAACCCTCTCCCCAGATACAATCATCCACAAAATTATTCACACCCTCCAATTTAAAAAGACTACATTCACAACAGTAATTCAAATAACAGGAAACAAATAATAAAAATTTACAAAATTATGATTCAGTGAGGCAAAATACACAGTAAGTCAGCATTTAAAACTTAAAACGACTAACCCGCTAGCTCGATGCTAACTATCAATAGAAAATGCCATTGACATGCTAACGGAATTAGCATCTACGTCGCAACTTCAAAGATAACATAGAAAATAGAAAGTATCAGTTTCACCTCGATCATGAACATTAACTGTATTTATTAAAGTACTTACAGGCAGATGTTTCCTCTGTTTAAACTGAATCTTTAGAAACTACTTGT
>JALJCO010004143.1:35000-42237 GCA_023101725.1 Atherinomorus stipes
ACAAATGAGAAAATTAATTTATAAGCTATTATTTCAAAGCATTGAAATCACCTAAAGATTAATTATAATATAATAATAATAATAATAATAATAATAATAATAATAATAATAATAATAATAATAATAATAATAATAATAATAATAATAATGATAATAATAATGATAATAATAATAATAAAAAAACCTCCAGCGGGAAGGTTTTCTTCCTTCCCGGATCTATAAAATAACCACGATGGGAAAGAAATAAAAACGGAATTTGTTGCAAACAGAAATAAAAATTCAGATTCAAACATCTTCATTCTTTCCCTGATCACAAACAAATAAACAAATAAACAAATAAACAAGAGCATGAAAGGATCGTCTGATTGATGACCACCAAACTCAAGCTTTCTTTTTCTTTTTACTTCAATTACCAAAGTTTCACAAAAGGTGGCAAATTTAACGGCAATAAATAATAAATAATAATTATGTCGCGCGGGAACAAACAAACAAACATTCGTCCTCAGCTGTTTGTCACGAAGAGTCTCTGCGTGGGGAGAAAAACCGACACGAACATGTCCACGAAGCCTGTGGCGGAGATAAGAGGTATACCTTGTTGCAAAAATGCCTTATTGATGACGTCATGAAGGAGATCGATCAGCGCGCGCGTCCTCCAGAGTTGGTGAATTTAAAAAAGAAGAAAAAAGGAAGTTTTCTCTCAGAGGTCCCGGTTTCTCCTGGAGCGGGTTCAGTCTCTCTGTTTTTGGCAACTTGAACCAGGACGTGGGGGTGGGGGATCTGGGGGGGGTCTGAGGGGTCCGCCTGTCTGAGAGACATTAGATGGAGGGGGGTGGGGGGGTCGTGGTAATCCCATGATTGTCTTCACAGTGTCAAAAAACAACCAGCGGGTTGTTCCGTGTCGTCGGGAGGAGATGATGAAGATGATGATGATGATGATGAAGGTTGGAGCTTCGGTCGGTCCGCGCGCCGGCGGCTCAGGCCTCGATGGGGCTGGAAACCATGCTGTTCGGCGTGTCGGGGAGCTGGGACGACATGGACGCGACCTCGCTCCCCGTCGAGTTGGATCCTGGTCCCCCCTCCGAGAAGCTGACCTGCGGGGAGAGTCTGGATCAGAAGGGTCCGGAGAGTCCGGGTTCTGTTCTACAGTCCGGACTCTGCAGGATCCGCTAGTCCGGGTTCTGTTCTACAATCCGGATTCTGCAGGATCCGCTAGACCGAGTTCTGTTCTACAGTCTGGACTCTGCAGGATCCGCTAGTCCGGGTTCTGTTCTACAGTCTGGACTCTGCAGGATCCGCTAGTCCGGGTTCTGTTCTACAGTCCGGATTCTGCAGGATCCGCTAGACCGGGTTCTGTTCTACAGTCTGGACTCTGCAGGATCCGCTAGACCGGGTTCTGTTCTACAATCCGGATTCTGCAGGATCCGCTAGTCCGGGTTCTGTTCTGCAGTCCGGATTCTGCAGGATCCGCTAGTCCGGGTTCTGTTCTACAGTCTGGATTCTGCAGGATCCGCTAGTCCGGGTTCTGTTCTACAGTCTGGATTCTGCAGGATCCGGATCCAGAAATAAAAGCTAAACATGGATCCTCGCGCACGTTTTTACTCGCAAACATCCAAACTCTCATCAACGTCATACGTAAAAACATAAACACGCAAATAAACACATAAATAAACATCTAAAAAAGTGAATAAATGTATAAACTCGTAAATAAATGTGGTAAACAGGTAAACATAAATAAAAGCCTCCAGTCTGCGGACTCTAAATAAAACAGAGTTAACCGATATTCATACAAAGAGATAATTATTTTAATCTCTTTATTCATATTAATTTTCTCTTTATTTCTATTAATATTCTGTTTATTTATATTAACAGATATTTATTTATACATCTCCGCATGCGTGGAGCCAGAGGGACATTTGTCCTCGCACAGACAGTCCTGTCAAACTTCTCTCTAACAACGTCTGTCTCTATCTGTCGCGCGCAGGTCGCATTAGAGACCAGCAGGAGCGGCCTGGTCCAGACCTGGTCCCGTGGACCTGGTCCCGTGGACCTGCTGTGGACCTGGTCCCGTGGACCTGCTGTGGACCTGCTGTGGACCTGCCGTGGACCTGCTGTCCAGCTCAGGTCCTCACAGACTTCAGGTCGTTTGTGGTCGCGAGCTTTTTCAGAAATCAGATTAATTTATAACTAAATTTCCTGCACGTGAGGAGGAAAGTCCTGGAAACACGGTGTGTGTGTGTGTGTGTGTGTGTGTGTGTGTGTGTGTGTGTGTGTGTGTGTGTGTGTGGAGAGAGAGAGAGAGAGAGAGAGAGAGAGAGAGAGGGACCGACCAGTTGCTGGAAGGCCGGCTGGTCGATGTCGCTCTGCAGGGCGAAGTCGCTGAGGACCTTCCAGGGCGGCTGGTAGCTCTGCACCTCCACCGGGTTCGCCTGCAGGCCGCCGTCGTGCCGCTCCGGGCTCGCGGCCACCATCGGGGTGCCCGTCATGCCCTGGATGTTCTGCAGGTGGAGGAAGGTGGAGGAAGGTGGAGGAAGGTGGAGGTCAGCAGACGCAGCACTTTATCCCTGAAGCCCCCAAACTGAATCCCAGCACCCCTAATATATATATATATATATATATATGTGTGTGTGTGTGCGTGTGCGTGTGCGTGTGTGTGTGTGTGTGTGTGTGTGTGTGTGTGTGTGTGTGTGTGTGTGTGTATAACTTCGTTGTCATGATAAATTTTCTCTATGTAAGTTTAAACTGTCAGAATCTGCATAAGTACGAGGATGAGGTGTTGTGGTGGATCTGGTTCACCGCTCAGACACAGCAGACATCAGCTCCGCATCCTCATCCTCATCCTCATCCAGATGAGGATGAGGATGAGGATGTTTAACCAGCAGCGGGATGAATTAGTTCTGCAGGATAAAAACTGAAATCAGGCTGGAACTGATCAGAATCTGCAGGTGAGGATGAGGAAGCGGGTTCTGGTGGATCCGGTCCACCAACATGCTGGAAACCAGTTTCCGTCCTGATAATCGGTCCCAGACTTTCCCTGATAGACTTTTATCTGTCACACATGGGGGGGGGGGGGGTCCGGTCGTAGAACCACCGGGGGAACATCAGCAGAACCTCTCTGACATAAAACTGCGCTGTTTCCAGCTTTGACGCTGAACTGCGCGCAGACATTTGCGCCGCGTCGGTCCTCGCGCTGTCCGGAGCGGGTTCGTGACTCGGGACCGGTTCGGTTCGGTTCTCTCACCGTCTTGTCGTTGGGCTGCTGCTGCTGCAGCTGCTTCATCAGCAGGCTCCGCTTCTTGTCCTTGCAGCGCTTGTTCTGGAACCAGACCCGGATGACCCGCGGGCTGAGCCCGGTCATCTCCACCAGCTGCTCCTTCATCAGCGCGTCGGGCCGCGGGTTCGCGTTGTAGCAGGTCCGCAGCGTGTGCAGCTGCTTCTCGTTCAGCACCGTCCGGACCCGGGTCGTCTTCTCCGGCTGCTTGTGCACGTGAGGCCGGAGCGCCGGCTGCCGGGCCGAGATCGGCTCCGCTGCGGGGACAGAGAGACGAGGACCCGGTTAACGTCTGACACGAGTCCGGACCGGAGTCCCGGTTCTGGACTGGGAGGGGGGGGGTCTTTCAGGCCACGGTGCGAAGTTTTTATGACATAACATGACGGAGGGTCCAGACCCGGACCCGGACTTTACTCACAACTGCTCACTTATTACTATTATTATTATTTTTATTATTATTATTTTTATTATTGTTATAAATAATAATAACAATAATAACAATAATAACAATAATAACAATAATAACAATAATAATAATAATAATAATCTGCGCAGCTTCGTGGTTCATTATTTGTTGAAAGCAGCTCAGTTCTGATTGGCAAAGCCGGTCCGGGTCCATGGGTCTGGGATCTGGGATCTGGGATCTGGGATCTGGGGTTCATGGTCCAGGGTCTATACAACCCATCAAAGAACTACAGGGTTCCACCATCTGGATCCGCCAGACCTGGTCCCCCCAGCAGAGATAAACCGGTTTATTTCGGACTTTATCTAATCTGGACGGACAGAGTTCTGAGGGACCAGGACCAGGTTTCTGGACACTTGGAGACCAAATAAACAAATCCAGGATCCGGAGAGAACTGATCCGCAGGGCCCTGATCTCCACGGAGCCCTGGACTCCGTCCGTGACCTGGGAGGGGGGGGTGGGGGGGGTTACAGGTGGGGGTTTACCTGCCATCTGCAGCGGCCTGGCGGGGTGCAGCGGGCTGAGCGGGTCCCCGGTCCCGAGGCTGGCCCGCTCCACCACGTCGTGGTCGGCCCGGCAGAACAGGCCGTCCTCGCGCAGCGCGAACTCGTCCCCGGGGATCAGCTGGCGGCTGCACGCGACGCACCTGAAACACTCGATGTGGTAGACCTTGGAGCGAGCCCTCATCACGAAGTCGTTCTTGCTGAAGCCGATGTTGCATTTAGCGCATTTAATGCCGTATAACCTGCACACACACACGCACGCACACACACACAGGCGCGCGCGAGGTCACAAACCAACAATACAACTAAATATTTATTTTAGAAATTATCCTGTTATTATTATTATTATTAGTAGTAGTAGTAGTAGTAGTATTATTATTATTATCATCATTATTTTGTTTAAAAAAAACTGAGACACTAATAAAATTTATTTCTTCATTTTTTTACACCAGAACACATTTTTTAATTTTTCTTCTGACGTTACAAAAACATCAGACCATCCGGGAAGACCAGGACCGGGACCAGGACCGGGACCAGGACCGGGACCGGGACTCTCGTGGAGCGGGTTTTTCTTTCCTTGTTAAATAAATAAAACTGAACCAGGAAATCATAATTCTGATTTTCCTCTCATCTCTGATTGGATCTGTGCACCGCGGCCTCGCGCGCTGCAACTCCAGGATTTATCAAATAAAACCAGAAAGCAGGACTCCGCCAGACCGGACCGAACCGGACCGGACCGGATCATCTCCGGGTGTCTGATCAAAAACTAGAAATGAATAAATCCAGAATCCTGCGGCTCCGCGTCCTGGACTAGGGGGGGTTCGGGTCCGTCCCGGGCGGCCTACCTGATGTAGTCCCGTTTACAGTAAGTCTTTCCGTCCCGCACGAAGCACGTGCAGGACTCGTCCAGGTACTGGCTGCACTCCGCGCACTTCAGGCAGGCGGCGTGCCACTCCAGGTCCGGAGAGACCCGCAGGATGTACTGGTCGTGGATCTGGTTCCCGCAGCCCACGCACAGAGACACCAGGCGCTTCTCTGGAAGACCATGAAGAGGGCACATGGCACGCGGTTCTACATCAATGTACGCTGAGTAAACAACAACAACAACAACAACAAAAGTCAAAATAACGAAAGAAGTGAGAACAGAGAAGCAGAAGTAGGCCATAAATAACAGCAACAATAATAAAAATATTAACAAAAACAATATTATTATTATAATTATTAATAATTATTATTATTCTAATAATAATAATAACAATATAATAATAATAATAACAATAACACTATTAATCATAATAACAATAATAATAACAACAACAACAGGGCAGAAACTTGGAGGATTTTGTTAAACTATTTCCAGTCTGTCATTTTGCAGAGGAACTCTGGAGGCGGGACCTCCGTCGTCCCGGACCCGGAGCGGGACTCTTACTTTTCGGCGGGTCCCCCATGTCCCCCATCCTGGTGCAGCAAGGCCGGAGCTCCACTGTCTCTGCGGGCTGCGGCGCCGGGAAGCCTCGCTATGAGCTCCGCTGCCGGCTGCAGGGCCACGAGCTGAGTGTCCGCGAGCGGGGAGAGAGAGGGAGGGAGGAGAAAGGGAGAGAGAGAGGGGGTGGGAGAGAGAGAGAGAGAGAGAGAGAGAGAGGGGGAGGGAGGAGAAAGGGAGAGAGAGAGGGAGAGGGAGGGAGAGGGAGGAGGAAGAGAGAGAGAGAGAGAGGGGGGGGGCGGGGGAGGGAGGAGAGAGAAAGAGAGAGAGTTCAGTTTTTTTCCAACCTTTATTAAACAACCAAACTACCTCAAAGAAAAGAAATAAAAAGAAGAATAAAATACAGAGAGCGAGAGAGAGAGAAGAGAGAGATGAAGAGAAACAGACGGAGAGGGGAAAGAGAGGGAGGAGAGAGAGAGAGAGAGAGAGAGGAAGGAGAAAAAGGGAGGAGAGAAAGAGAGAGAGCCGGGGAGAGAGAGAGAGAGAGTTAGTTCAGTTTTCCAATCTTTATCAAACAAACAAACTACCTCAAAGAAAATAAAAAATAAAAAAATACAAAAAGAGAGAGAGAGGAGGGGGGGGGGGGGGGGGGGTGAAAAGGAGAGAGTGCTCGTGCGTGTGTATTTTTCTTACTTTCATTCCCTTCTTCTCCGGACTCTGCAGAGCACTGATCCTCACGCGCAGCGGCGATGACGTAGGACATTGACACGTCATCTACAGAGTGAGCTGATTGGCTGTTCAGACCCACACGCGCACTGACTCGGGCCTGCTGCTGCATCATGTTCTGGCTCTGATTGTTTTAATGTTGGATTTTATCACGGAGTGTGGCAGCCAATCAGCGGCGTCCTCGTTCCGTCCAATAAAAACTAACATTTGTTTATTTGTTTGTTGTTTATTTACGCTCCTGTGTGAAGAGAAAACGGGCCTGAATGCTGAGAAAGAACCAGAACTCAGACCAGACTAAAGAAATAACAGCTGATCGTCATTATCATCATCATCATCATCATCATCAGAACCTTTAATCTCAGTCGGAATCAGAACCTTTAATCCCAGTCAGCAGCCAGAACCTTTAATCCCAGTCAGCATCTAGAACCTTTAATCTGAGTCAGCATCTAGAACCTTTAATCCCAGTCAGCATCAGAACCTTTAATCCCAGTCAGCATCAGAACCTTTAATCCCAGTCAGCATCAAGAACCTTTAATCCCAGTCAGCATCAGAACCTTTAATCCCAGTCAGCATCTAGAACCTTTAATCTGAGTCAGCATCTAGAACCTTTAATCCCAGTCAGGATCTAGAACCTTTAATCCCAGTCAGCATCAGAACCTTTAATCCCAGTCAGCATCTAGAACCTTTAATCCCAGTCAGCATCTAGAACCTTTAATCTCAGTCAGCATCTAGAACCTTTAATCTCAGTCAGCATCAGAACCTGTAATCCCAGTCAGCATCTAGAACCTTTAATCTCAGTCAGCATCTAGAACCTTTAATCCCAGTCAGCATCTAGAACCTTTAATCCCAGTCAG
>JALJCO010004145.1:0-27856 GCA_023101725.1 Atherinomorus stipes
AATACGGTACAGAAGTCGCACTTTTTTCAAAGTTTGGCGGCTTCTGCAACTTATATATCAAAATGTATAAAATTTCACACATTTTTAAGCATTAATTCATATTGACTGACATGAGCCAAGGAGTAAATATTACCGTCTAATGTCAAAAGAGGGTTTGTGATAATTATATTCTGCTCCAAGGGCAAAAATCCCAAAATGGCTTCATCTCAGTGAGAGGAGTTCATTTTGGACATCTGGCTGTACTGCCTGTGCGGTGGAACAAATCCTTTAAAAACATGGCCTTATTTATGTTTATGATCATTTACAGGCATTAACTTTAGAACTGGACCAATTAGGTCATTTTTAGCAGTAAAAAATGCAAAAATCACCCTATTTTAAATAAATGCGATTTATAGTCCAGTGCGACTTTTCTGTTTTTTTCCTCTTCATGATGCATTTTTTGACTAATGTGACTTGTAGTCACACTGATTGCTAAAAACTCAAATCTCACCAAGTATATTTTTTTTAAGTCAAAATATCTCATCACACTTAATGTAAAACGTAATTACCTAAAGAGAAACATTTCACTGAGATAAAAGCTTCAAGAAGCAAGAATTTTCTTGCCTATTACAAGCAAAAATAATTATTTTTTCACTTAGTGTAGGAGTAGCCATGATATATATATATATATATATATATATATTTTTTTTTTTGCTTGTAATAAGTAAAAAAAAATTCTGCCAATAGAACAAGTGAAATTTTCATGATAAGATTTCTTGAAATAAGATGCATTTGTCTTTAAACAAGATCTTATATCTCACTGAAATGCTTTTTTTTTTTAGGTTATTCTGTCTTATTTTGAGTGTGATGAGATATTTTGATTAGAAATCAGAAAAATATACTTGCTAAGATTTGAGTTTTTGCAGTGTAATTGTGTTACTATGACAACAGGACAGCCAGTAAGAACGATAACGATGGGAGCGTGAACAGTGGGCAGGATGGAGGTCTGATTTTCCACCGTTTCGCTTCTGATTGGCTGATTTTACTTCCCTCCATCCCGCAGCATCACCGCTACGGCCGCCAGTATCGGTGCGGCCGGGATCCCTCAGGCCGGGCTGGTTACCATGGTGATCGTGCTGACCTCCGTGGGCCTGCCGCCTGATGACATCACGCTCATCGTAGCCATCGACTGGATCCTGTAAGTTAAAGCTGTTTTCTGAGCGCCTGCCGGAGGTCGTCGTGGTCTGACGGCGTCCCCCGTGTCTCCGCAGGGACCGGTTTCGGACCATGATCAACGTCCTCGGCGACGCCCTGGCGGCGGGGATCATCGCCCACCTCTGTCGGAAAGACTTCCCTCTGAGCGGAGCGGGAAAGGTAGAAACACCTCCAGTCTTCGTTTATCGTTGTAGTTTTTCCTTTCCTCATGTAGTAACAGGAGTAAAATGGTTCAAACTTGAACAGCAGTGGAGTAATGAACACTTTCTTTTAGCATTAGGCTACAAACCTAAAGCACAGTGTTAGAGTTGGAGATAAAAATAAAGTTGATTTAATAAACTTGTTCCAACTTCTGTGACTGTGAGGCTCAACATGGTCACAGAGAGTTTTACTTCATTTGAAAAGCTTCATTTAAATGTGTGAGATGGAGACAAGTCAACTTAATTATTCATTTATGTTTGTTTATAAAGGAAAAAATCGTGAATGTTTCCTTCTAAAGTTACAGTGATAATAGTGATGTTAACCTTACACACGAACCTGTTGCTTCATTCATAGCTGTGGACTGGGATTAGATTAGATTACATCAGCTCACATTGGACCAACAACCAAAAGAGATTAGAGCTGCTTCTGTCTGTTTGGATAAAGCCCCGCCCACTTTCTGTTGCCGGGCAGTGTCCATGCTGAGGACACGTGCAGAACCTGCTGTTACCGCAGACAGTGAACCAACCACAGAATCTGGATCGTTGTCGTTTTCTGAAAAAATGGAAAAACTGTTAAATAAACCCACAAACAGAAACTTTCCCTCTAGATTATCACCTCCCCGTCCTCTTCATCAGGACCACGTCTCAGGAGAACCGGGTCAGATCCCCGTCTTAATCGCTGCTCTCATAGATCCAACAAGGTGGAAACATTATTCAGAGAGATTTTGCTCCATTTTGACGTGATAGCATCACATAGTTGTTAAAGATTAGTGATGGAAATCTCCCCGTTCCACCTCATCATTATGAGAATCTCTGTTCCACCTCATCGCGATGAGAGTCTCCCGGTCCAACCTCATCATAATGAGAATCTCCCATTCCAACACTCATCATGATGAGAATCTCCCAGACTCGGCCTCATCACAATGAGATCTCGGGTAACACTTTGTAATGTGTGAGAATCTCCCGTTCCACCGCATCTTGTGGTGAATAAACCATTCCACCTCATCACGATGAGAATCTCCAGTTCCCATAGCCCTCATTGTGATGAGAATCTCCCCGTTCCACCTCATCATGGCGAAGATCTTCCGTTCCACCCCCATCATGATGAGAATCTCCTGTTCCACCTCATCACGATGAGAATCTCCTGTTCCACCCCATCATGGTGAGAATCTCCTGTTCCACCTGTTACAATGAGAATCTCAGTTCCCACCTCATCGTGATGAGAATCTCCCCTTTCCCCTCATCATGATGAGAATCTCCCGTTCCACCTCATCATAGTAAGAATCTCCCGTTCCTTCACACCATGATGAGAATCTCCTGTTCCACCTCATCACGATGAGAATCTCCGTTCCACCTCATCATGATGAGAATCTCCAGTTCCCCCTCATCGTGATGAGAATCTCCCGTTCCACCTCATCATGATAGAATCTCCTGTTCCACCCCATCGTGATGAGAATCTCCCATTCCACCTCATTGTGATGATAATCTCCCCGTTCCCCCCTCATCGTAATGAGAATCTCCCGTTCCACCTCATCGTGATGAGAATCTCCTGTTCCACCCCATCGTGATGAGAATCTCCCGTTCCACCTCATCGTGATGAGAATCTCCAGTTCCCACCTCATCGTGATGAGAATCTCCGTTCCACCTCATCATGATGAGAATCTCCAGTTCCACCTCATCATGATGAGAATATCCCGTTCCACCTCATCATGATGAGAATCTCCAGTTCCACCTCATCATGATGAATCTCCCGTTCCACCTCGTCATGATGAGAATCTCCTGTTCCACCTCATCATGATGAGAATCTCCCGTTCCACCTCATCATGATGAGAATCTCCCGTTCCCACCTCATCAGTGATGAGAATCTCCCGTTCCACCTGATCACGATGAGAATCTCCTGTTCCACCTCGTCGTGACTAGAATCTCCCGTTCCACCTCATCGTGATGAGAATCTCCCGTTCCACCTCATACGATGAGAATCTCCCATTCCACCTCATACGATGAGAATCTCCCGTTCCACCTCATACGATGAGAATCTCCCGTTCCACCTCGTCGTGACGAGAATCTCCCGTTCCACCTCATACGATGAGAATCTCCCGTTCCACCTCGTCGTGACGAGAATCTCCCGTTCCACCTCGTCGTGATGAGAATCTCCCATTCCACTACGTCGTGACGAGAATCTCCCGTTCCACCTCGTCGTGACGAGAATCTCCCGTTCCACCTCATACGATGAGAATCTCCCGTTCCACCTCGTCGTGATGAGATCTCTCGTTCCACCTCGTCGTGACGAGAATCTCCCGTTCCACCTCATACGATGAGAATCTCCCGTTCCACCTCGTCGTGATGAGAATCTCCCGTTCCACTACGTCGTGACGAGAATCTCCCGTTCCACCTCGTCGTGACGAAAATCTCCCGTTCCACCTCATACGAGGAGAATCTCCCGTTCCACCTCGTCGTGACGAGAATCTCCCGTTCCACCTCGTCGTGACGAGAATCTCCCGTTCCACCTCATCGTGATGAGAATCTCCCGTTCCACCTCATACGATGAGAATCTCCCGTTCCACTACGTCGTGATGAGAATCTCCCGTTCCACCTCGTCGTGATGAGAATCTCCCGTTCCACTACGTCGTGACGAGAATCTCCCGTTCCACCTCGTCGTGACGAGAATCTCCCGTTCCACCTCGTCGTGACGAGAATCTCCCGTCCATCTCGTCGTGACGAGAATCTCCCGTTCCACCTTGTCGTGACTAGAATCTCCCGTTCCTCCTCGTCGTGACGAGAATCTCCCGTTCCACCTCGTCGTGACCAGAATCTCCCGTTCCACCTCATACGATGAGAATCTCCCGTTCCACCTCGTCGTGACGAGAATCTCCCGTTCCACCTCATACGATGAGAATCTCCCGTTCCACCTCGTCGTGACGAGAATCTCCCGTTCCACCTCGTCGTGACGAGAATCTCCCGTTCCACCTCGTACGATGAGAATCTCCCGTTCCACCTCGTACGATGAGAATCTCCCGTTCCACCTCGTCGTGATGAGAATCTGCCGTTCCACCTCGTCGTGATGAGAATCTCCCGTTCCACCTCGTCGTGATGAGAATCTGCCGTTCCACCTCGTCGTGATGAGAATCTCCCGTTCCACCTCGTCGTGACGAGAATCTCCCGTTCCACCTCGTCGTGACGAGAATCTCCCGTTCCACCTCGTCGTGATGAGAATCTCCCGTTCCACCTCGTCGTGACGAGAATCTCCCGTTCCACCTCGTCGTGACGAGAATCTCCCGTTCCACCTCGTCGTGATGAGAATCTCCCGTTCCACCTCGTACGATGAGAATCTCCCGTTCCACCTCGTCGTGACGAGAATCTCCCGTTCCACCTCGTCGTGACGAGAATCTCCCGTTCCACCTCGTCGTGACTAGAATCTCCCGTTCCACTACGTCGTGACGAGAATCTCCCGTTCCACCTCGTACGATGAGAATCTCCCGTTCCACCTCGTCGTGACGAGAATCTCCCGTTCCACCTCGTCGTGACGAGAATCTCCCGTTCCATCTCGTCGTGACGAAAATCTCCCGTTCCACCTCGTCGTGACGAGAATCTCCCGTCCATCTCGTCGTGACGAGAATCTCCCGTCCATCTCGTCGTGACGAGAATCTCCCGTTCCACCTCGTCGTGACGAGAATCTCCCGTTCCACCTCGTCGTGACGAAAATCTCCCGTTCCACCTCGTCGTGACGAGAATCTCCCGTCCATCTCGTCGTGACGAGAATCTCCCGTTCCACCTCGTCGTGACGAGAATCTCCCGTTCCACCTCGTCGTGACGAGAATCTCCCGTTCCACCTCGTCGTGATGAGAATCTCCCGTTCCACCTCGTCGTGACGAAAATCTCCCGTTCCACCTCGTCGTGACGAGAATCTCCCGTCCATCTCGTCGTGACGAGAATCTCCCGTCCCACCTCATACGATGAGAATCTCCCGTTCCACCTTGTCGTGACGAGAATCTCCCGTTCCACCTCGTCGTGATGAGAATCTCCCGTTCCACCTCATACGATGAGAATCTCCCGTTCCACTACGTCGTGATGAGAATCTCCCGTTCCACCTCGTCGTGATGAGAATCTCCCGTTCCACTACGTCGTGACGAGAATCTCCCGTTCCACCTCGTCGTGACGAGAATCTCCCGTTCCACCTCGTCGTGACGAGAATCTCCCGTTCCACCTCGTCGTGACGAGAATCTCCCGTCCATCTCGTCGTGACGAGAATCTCCCGTTCCACCTTGTCGTGACTAGAATCTCCCGTTCCTCCTCGTCGTGACGAGAATCTCCCGTTCCACCTTGTCGTGACTAGAATCTCCCGTTCCACCTCGTCGTGACGAGAATCTCCCGTTCCACCTCGTCGTGACCAGAATCTCCCGTTCCACCTCATACGATGAGAATCTCCCGTTCCACTACGTCGTGACGAGAATCTCCCGTTCCACCTCATACGATGAGAATCTCCCGTTCCACCTCGTACGATGAGAATCTCCCCGTTCCACTTCGTCGTGACTAGAATCTCCCGTTCCACCTCGTCGTGACGAGAATCTCCCGTCCACCTCGTCGTGACGAGAATCTCCCGTTCCATCTCGTCGTGACGAGAATCTCCCGTTCCACCTCATACGATGAGAATCTCCCGTTCCACCTCATTGTGATGAGAATCTCCCGTTCCACCTCGTCGTGACGAGAATCTCCCGTTCCACCTCGTCGTGATGAGAATCTCCCGTTCCACCTCGTCGTGACGAGAATCTCCCGTTCCACTACGTCGTGACGAGAATCTCCCGTTCCACCTCGTACGATGAGAATGTCCCGTTCCACCTCGTACGATGAGAATCTCCCGTTCCACCTCGTCGTGACTAGAATCTCCCGTTCCACCTCGTACGATGAGAATCTCCCGTTCCACTACGTCGTGACGAGAATCTCCCGTTCCACCTCGTACGATGAGAATCTCCCGTTCCACTTCGTACGATGAGAATCTCCCGTTCCACCTCATACGATGAGAATCTCCCGTTCCACCTCGTCGTGACGAGAATCTCCCGTTCCACCTCGTCGTGACTAGAATCTCCCGTTCCACCTCGTCGTGACGAGAATCTCCCGTTCCACCTCGTCGTGACGAGAATCTCCCGTTCCACCTCGTCGTGACGAGAATCTCCCGTTCCACCTCGTCGTGACTAGAATCTCCCATTCCACCTCATCGTGACGAGAATCTCCCGTTCCACCTCATCGTGACGAGAATCTCCCGTTCCACCTCGTACGATGAGAATCTCTCGTTCCACCTCGTCGTGACGAGAATCTCCCGTTCCACCTCGTCGTGACTAGAATCTCCCGTTCCACCTCATACGATGAGAATCTCCCGTTCCACCTCGTCGTGACGAGAATCTCCCGTTCCACCTCGTCGTGAAGAGAATCTCCCGTTCCACCTCTTACGATGAGAATCTTCTGTTCCACCTCGTCGTGACGAGAATCTCCCGTTCCACCTCGTTGTGACGAGAATCTCCCGTTCCACCTCGTCGTGACGAGAATCTCCCGTTACACCTCGTCGTGACGAGAATCTCCCGTTCCACCTCATACGATGAGAATCTCCCGTTCCACCTCGTCGTGACGAGAATCTCCCGTTCCACCTCGTCGTGACGAGAATCTCCCGTTCCACCTTGTCGTGACGAGAATCTCCCGTTCCACCTCGTCGTGACGAGAATCTCCCGTTCCACCTCGTCGTGACGAGAATCTCCCGTTCCACCTCGTCGTGACGAGAATCTCCCGTTCCACCTCATACGATGAGAATCTCCCGTTCCACCTCATTGTGATGAGAATCTCCCGTTCCACCTCGTCGTGACGAGAATCTCCCGTTCCACCTCATACGATGAGAATCTCCCGTTCCACCTCATTGTGATGAGAATCTCCCGTTCCACCTCGTCGTGATGAGAATCTCCCGTTCCACCTCGTCGTGACGAGAATCTCCCGTTCCACCTCATACGATGAGAATCTCCCGTTCCACCTCGTCGTGACGAGAATCTCTCCCGTTCCACCTCGTCGTGACGAGAATCTCCCGTTCCACCTCGTCGTGACGAGAATCTCCCGTTCCACCTCGTCGTGACGAGAATCTCCCGTTCCACCTCGTCGTGACGAGAATCTCCCGTTCCACCTCATACGATGAGAATCTCCCGTTCCACCTCGTCGTGACGAGAATCTCCCGTTCCACCTCGTCGTGACGAGAATCTCCCGTTCCACCTCGTCGTGACGAGAATCTCCCGTTCCACCTCATCGTGACGAGAATCTCCCGTCCATCTCGTCGTGACGAGAATCTCCCGTTCCACCTCATACGATGAGAATCTCCCGTTCCACCTCATCGTGACGAGAATCTCCCGTCCATCTCGTCGTGACGAGAATCTCCCGTTCCACCTCGTCGTGATGAGAATCTCCCGTCCATCTCGTCGTGACGAGAATCTCCCGTTCCACCTCGTCGTGACGAGAATCTCCCGTTCCATCTCGTCGTGACGAAAATCTCCCGTTCCACCTCGTCGTGACGAGAATCTCCCGTCCATCTCGTCGTGACGAGAATCTCCCGTCCATCTCGTCGTGACGAGAATCTCCCGTCCACCTCGTCGTGACGAGAATCTCCCGTTCCATCTCGTCGTGACGAAAATCTCCCGTTCCACCTCGTCGTGACGTAAATCTCCCGTCCATCTCGTCGTGACGAGAATCTCCCGTCCATCTCGTCGTGACGAGAATCTCCCGTCCCACCTCGTCGTGATGAGAATCTCCCGTCCATCTCGTCGTGACGAGAATCTCCCGTCCCACCTCGTCGTGACGAGAATCTCCCGTTCCACCTTGTCGTGACGAGAATCTCCCGTCCCACCTCGTCGTGATGAGAATCTCCCGTTCCACCTCGTCGTGACTAGAATCTCCCGTTCCACTACGTCGTGACGAGAATCTCCCGTTCCACCTCATACGATGAGAATCTCCCGTTCCACCTCGTACGATGAGAATCTCCCGTTCCACCTCGTCGTGACTAGAATCTCCCGTTCCACCTCGTCGTGACGAGAATCTCCCGTTCCACCTCGTCGTGACGAGAATCTCCCGTTCCACCTCATACGATGAGAATCTCCCGTTCCACCTCGTCGTGACTAGAATCTCCCGTTCCACCTCGTCGTGACGAGAATCTCCCGTTCCACCTCATACGATGAGAATCTCCCGTTCCACCTCGTACGATGAGAATCTCCCGTTCCACTTCGTCGTGACTAGAATCTCCCGTTCCACCTCGTCATGACGAGAATCTCCCGTTCCACCTCATACGATGAGAATCTCCCGTTCCACCTCGTCGTGACGAGAATCTCCCCGTTCCACTACGTCGTGACGAGAATCTCCCGTTCCACCTCGTACGATGAGAATCTCCCGTTCCACCTCGTCGTGACTAGAATCTCCCGTTCCACCTCGTACGATGAGAATCTCCCGTTCCACTACGTCGTGACGAGAATCTCCCGTTCCACCTCGTACGATGAGAATCTCCCGTTCCACTTCGTACGATGAGAATCTCCCGTTCCACCTCATACGATGAGAATCTCCCGTTCCACCTCGTCGTGACGAGAATCTCCCGTTCCACCTCGTCGTGATGAGAATCTCCCGTTCCACCTCGTCGTGACGAGAATCTCCCGTTCCACCTCGTCGTGACGAGAATCTCCCGTTCCACCTCGTCGTGACGAGAATCTCCCGTTCCACCTCGTCGTGACGAGAATCTCCCGTTCCACCTCGTCGTGACGAGAATCTCCCGTTCCACCTCGTCGTGACGAGAATCTACCGTTCCACCTCATACGATGAGAATCTCCCGTTCCATCTCGTCGTGACTAGAATCTCCCGTTCCACCTCGTACGATGAGAATCTCTCGTTCCACCTCGTCGTGACGAGAATCTCCCGTTCCACCTCGTCGTGACTAGAATCTCCCGTTCCACCTCGTACGATGAGAATCTCCCGTTCCACCTCGTCGTGACGAGAATCTCCCGTTCCACCTCGTCGTGACGAGAATCTCCCGTTCCACCTCGTCGTGACGAGAATCTCCCGTTCCACCTCATACGATGAGAATCTCCCGTTCCACCTCGTCGTGACGAGAATCTCCCGTTCCACCTCGTCGTGACTAGAATCTCCCGTTCCACCTCGTCGTGACGAGAATCTCCCGTTCCACCTCATACGATGAGAATCTCCCGTTCCACCTCGTCGTGACGAGAATCTCCCGTTCCACCTCGTCGTGACGAGAATCTCCCGTTCCACCTCATCGTGACGAGATTCTCCCGTTCCACTACGTCGTGACGAGAATCTCCCGTTCCACCTCATACGATGAGAATCTCCCGTTCCACCTCGTACGATGAGAATCTCCCGTTCCACTTCGTCGTGACTAGAATCTCCCGTTCCACCTCGTCGTGACGAGAATCTCCCGTCCACCTCGTCGTGACGAGAATCTCCCGTTCCATCTCGTCGTGACGAGAATCTCCCGTTCCACCTCATACGATGAGAATCTCCCGTTCCACCTCGT
This sequence comes from Atherinomorus stipes, assembly GCA_023101725.1. Lineage (NCBI taxonomy): Eukaryota > Metazoa > Chordata > Actinopteri > Atheriniformes > Atherinidae > Atherinomorus > Atherinomorus stipes. The sequence continues at coordinate 9,937 of JALJCO010004145.1, forward strand.
CGTGACGAGAATCTCCCGTTCCACTACGTCGTGACGAGAATCTCCCGTTCCACCTCGTACGATGAGAATGTCCCGTTCCACCTCGTACGATGAGAATCTCCCGTTCCACCTCGTCGTGACTAGAATCTCCCGTTCCACCTCGTACGATGAGAATCTCCCGTTCCACTACGTCGTGACGAGAATCTCCCGTTCCACCTCGTACGATGAGAATCTCCCGTTCCACTTCGTACGATGAGAATCTCCCGTTCCACCTCATACGATGAGAATCTCCCGTTCCACCTCGTCGTGACGAGAATCTCCCGTTCCACCTCGTCGTGACTAGAATCTCCCGTTCCACCTCGTCGTGACGAGAATCTCCCGTTCCACCTCGTCGTGACGAGAATCTCCCGTTCCACCTCGTCGTGACGAGAATCTCCCGTTCCACCTCGTCGTGACGAGAATCTCCCGTTCCACCTCGTCGTGACGAGAATCTCCCGTCCATCTCGTCGTGACGAGAATCTCCCGTCCCACCTCGTCGTGATGAGAATCTCTCCCGTCCACCTCGTCGTGACGAGAATCTCCCGTCCCACCTCGTCGTGACGAGAATCTCCCGTTCCACCTTGTCGTGACGAGAATCTCCCGTTCCACCTTGTCGTGACGAGAATCTCCCGTTCCACCTCGTCGTGACGAGAATCTCCCGTTCCACCTCGTCGTGACTAGAATCTCCCGTTCCACTACGTCGTGACGAGAATCTCCCGTTCCACCTCATACGATGAGAATCTCCCGTTCCACCTCGTACGATGAGAATCTCCCGTTCCACCTCGTCGTGACTAGAATCTCCCGTTCCACCTCGTCGTGACGAGAATCTCCCGTTCCACCTCATACGATGAGAATCTCCCGTTCCACCTCGTACGATGAGAATCTCCCGTTCCACTTCGTCGTGACTAGAATCTCCCGTTCCACCTCGTCGTGACGAGAATCTCCCGTTCCACCTCATACGATGAGAATCTCCCGTTCCACCTCGTCGTGACGAGAATCTCCCGTTCCACTACGTCGTGACGAGAATCTCCCGTTCCACCTCGTACGATGAGAATCTCCCGTTCCACCTCGTCGTGACTAGAATCTCCCGTTCAACCTCGTACGATGAGAATCTCCCGTTCCACTACGTACGATGAGAATCTCCCGTTCCACCTCATACGATGAGAATCTCCCGTTCCACCTCGTCGTGACGAGAATCTCCCGTTCCACCTCGTACGATGAGAATCTCCCGTTCCACTTCGTACGATGAGAATCTCCCGTTCCACCTCGTCGTGACGAGAATCTCCCGTTCCACTACGTCGTGACGAGAATCTCCCGTTCCACCTCGTACGATGAGAATCTCCCGTTCCACCTCGTCGTGACTAGAATCTCCCGTTCCACCTCGTACGATGAGAATCTCCCGTTCCACTACGTACGATGAGAATCTCCCGTTCCACCTCATACGATGAGAATCTCCCGTTCCACCTCGTCGTGACGAGAATCTCCCGTTCCACCTCGTCGTGAAGAGAATCTCCCGTTCCACCTCGTCGTGGACGAGAATCTCCCGTTCCACCTCGTCGTGACGAGAATCTCCCGTTCCACCTCGTCGTGACGAGAATCTCCCGTTCCACCTCGTCGTGACGAGAATCTCCCGTTCCACCTCATACGATGAGAATCTCCCGTTCCATCTCGTCGTGACTAGAATCTCCCGTTCCACCTCGTACGATGAGAATCTCTCGTTCCACCTCGTCGTGACGAGAATCTCCCGTTCCACCTCGTCGTGACTAGAATCTCCCCGTTCCACCTCGTACGATGAGAATCTCCCGTTCCACCTCGTCGTGACGAGAATCTCCCGTTCCACCTCGTCGTGACGAGAATCTCCCCGTTCCACCTCGTCGTGACGAGAATCTCCCGTTCCACCTCGTCGTGACGAGAATCTCCCGTTCCACCTCTTACGATGAGAATCTCCTGTTCCACCTCGTCGTGACGAGAATCTCCCGTTCCACCTCGTTGTGACGAGAATCTCCCGTTCCACCTCGTTGTGACGAGAATCTCCCGTTCCACCTCGTCGTGACGAGAATCTACCGTTCCACCTCATACGATGAGAATCTCCCGTTCCATCTCGTCGTGACTAGAATCTCCCGTTCCACCTCGTACGATGAGAATCTCTCGTTCCACCTCGTCGTGATGAGAATCTCCCGTTCCACCTCGTCGTGATGAGAATCTCCCGTTCCACCTCGTACGATGAGAATCTCCCGTTCCACCTCGTCGTGACGAGAATCTCCCGTTCCACCTCGTCGTGACGAGAATCTCCCGTTCCACCTCGTCGTGACGAGAATCTCCCGTTCCACCTCATACGATGAGAATCTCCCGTTCCACCTCGTCGTGACGAGAATCTCCCGTTCCACCTCGTCGTGACTAGAATCTCCCGTTCCACCTCGTCGTGACGAGAATCTCCCGTTCCACCTCATACGATGAGAATCTCCCGTTCCACCTCGTCGTGACGAGAATCTCCCGTTCCACCTCGTCGTGACGAGAATCTCCCGTTCCACCTCGTCGTGACGAGAATCTCCCGTTCCACCTCACCGTGACGAGATTCTCCCGTTCCACTACGTCGTGACGAGAATCTCCCGTTCCACCTCATACGATGAGAATCTCCCGTTCCACCTCGTACGATGAGAATCTCCCGTTCCACTTCGTCGTGACTAGAATCTCCCGTTCCACCTCGTCGTGACGAGAATCTCCCGTCCACCTCGTCGTGACGAGAATCTCCCGTTCCATCTCGTCGTGACGAGAATCTCCCGTTCCACCTCATACGATGAGAATCTCCCGTTCCACCTCGTCGTGACGAGAATCTCCCGTTCCACTACGTCGTGACGAGAATCTCCCGTTCCACCTCGTACGATGAGAATGTCCCGTTCCACCTCGTACGATGAGAATGTCCCGTTCCACCTCGTACGATGAGAATCTCCCGTTCCACCTCGTCGTGACTAGAATCTCCCGTTCCACCTCGTACGATGAGAATCTCCCGTTCCACTACGTCGTGACGAGAATCTCCCGTTCCACCTCGTACGATGAGAATCTCCCGTTCCACTTCGTACGATGAGAATCTCCCGTTCCACCTCATACGATGAGAATCTCCCGTTCCACCTCGTCGTGACTAGAATCTCCCGTTCCACCTCGTCGTGACGAGAATCTCCCGTTCCACCTCGTCGTGACGAGAATCTCCCGTTCCACCTCGTCGTGACGAGAATCTCCCCGTTCCACCTCGTCGTGACGAGAATCTCCCGTTCCACCTCATACGATGAGAATCTCCCGTTCCACCTCATTGTGATGAGAATCTCCCGTTCCACCTCGTCGTGACGAGAATCTCCCGTTCCACCTCATACGATGAGAATCTCCCGTTCCACCTCATTGTGATGAGAATCTCCCGTTCCACCTCGTCGTGATGAGAATCTCCCGTTCCACCTCGTCGTGACGAGAATCTCCCGTTCCACCTCATACGATGAGAATCTCCCGTTCCACCTCGTCGTGACGAGAATCTCCCGTCCATCTCGTCGTGACGAGAATCTCCCGTTCCACCTCGTCGTGACGAGAATCTCCCGTTCCATCTCGTCGTGACGAAAATCTCCCGTTCCACCTCGTCGTGACGAGAATCTCCCGTCCATCTCGTCGTGACGAGAATCTCCCGTCCATCTCGTCGTGACGAGAATCTCCCGTCCACCTCGTCGTGACGAGAATCTCCCGTTCCATCTCGTCGTGACGAAAATCTCCCGTTCCACCTCGTCGTGACGTAAATCTCCCGTCCCTCTCGTCGTGACGAGAATCTCCCGTCCATCTCGTCGTGACGAGAATCTCCCGTCCCACCTCGTCGTGATGAGAATCTCCCGTCCATCTCGTCGTGACGAGAATCTCCCGTCCCACCTCGTCGTGACGAGAATCTCCCGTTCCACCTTGTCGTGACGAGAATCTCCCGTTCCACCTTGTCGTGACGAGAATCTCCCGTTCCACCTCGTCGTGACGAGAATCTCCCGTTCCACCTCGTCGTGACTAGAATCTCCCGTTCCACTACGTCGTGACGAGAATCTCCCGTTCCACCTCATACGATGAGAATCTCCCGTTCCACCTCGTACGATGAGAATCTCCCGTTCCACCTCGTCGTGACTAGAATCTCCCGTTCCACCTCGTCGTGACGAGAATCTCCCGTTCCACCTCATACGATGAGAATCTCCCGTTCCACCTCATTGTGATGAGAATCTCCCGTTCCACCTCGTCGTGATGAGAATCTCCCGTTCCACCTCGTCGTGACGAGAATCTCCCGTTCCACCTCATACGATGAGAATCTCCCGTTCCACCTCGTCGTGACGAGAATCTCCCGTCCATCTCGTCGTGACGAGAATCTCCCGTTCCACCTCGTCGTGACGAGAATCTCCCGTTCCATCTCGTCGTGACGAAAATCTCCCGTTCCACCTCGTCGTGACGAGAATCTCCCGTCCATCTCGTCGTGACGAGAATCTCCCCGTCCATCTCGTCGTGACGAGAATCTCCCGTCCACCTCGTCGTGACGAGAATCTCCCGTTCCATCTCGTCGTGACGAAAATCTCCCGTTCCACCTCGTCGTGACGTAAATCTCCCGTCCCTCTCGTCGTGACGAGAATCTCCCGTCCATCTCGTCGTGACGAGAATCTCCCGTCCCACCTCGTCGTGATGAGAATCTCCCGTCCATCTCGTCGTGACGAGAATCTCCCGTCCCACCTCGTCGTGACGAGAATCTCCCGTTCCACCTTGTCGTGACGAGAATCTCCCGTTCCACCTTGTCGTGACGAGAATCTCCCGTTCCACCTCGTCGTGACGAGAATCTCCCGTTCCACCTCGTCGTGACTAGAATCTCCCGTTCCACCTCGTCGTGACTAGAATCTCCCGTTCCACTACGTCGTGACGAGAATCTCCCGTTCCACCTCATACGATGAGAATCTCCCGTTCCACCTCGTACGATGAGAATCTCCCGTTCCACCTCGTCGTGACTAGAATCTCCCGTTCCACCTCGTCGTGACGAGAATCTCCCGTTCCACCTCATACGATGAGAATCTCCCGTTCCACCTCGTACGATGAGAATCTCCCGTTCCACTTCGTCGTGACTAGAATCTCCCGTTCCACCTCGTCGTGACGAGAATCTCCCGTTCCACCTCATACGATGAGAATCTCCCGTTCCACCTCGTCGTGACGAGAATCTCCCGTTCCACTACGTCGTGACGAGAATCTCCCGTTCCACCTCGTACGATGAGAATCTCCCGTTCCACCTCGTCGTGACTAGAATCTCCCGTTCCACCTCGTACGATGAGAATCTCCCGTTCCACTACGTACGATGAGAATCTCCCGTTCCACCTCATACGATGAGAATCTCCCGTTCCACCTCGTCGTGACGAGAATCTCCCGTTCCACCTCGTACGATGAGAATCTCCCGTTCCACTTCGTACGATGAGAATCTCCCGTTCCACCTCATACGATGAGAATCTCCCGTTCCACCTCGTCGTGACGAGAATCTCCCGTTCCACCTCGTCGTGAAGAGAATCTCCGTTCCACCTCGTCGTGACGAGAATCTCCCGTTCCACCTCGTCGTGACGAGAATCTCCCGTTCCACCTCGTCGTGACGAGAATCTCCCGTTCCACCTCGTCGTGACGAGAATCTCTCCCGTTCCACCTCGTCGTGACGAGAATCTCCCGTTCCACCTCATACGATGAGAATCTCCCGTTCCCATCTCGTCGTGACTAGAATCTCCCGTTCCACCTCGTACGATGAGAATCTCTCGTTCCACCTCGTCGTGACGAGAATCTCCCGTTCCACCTCGTCGTGACTAGAATCTCCCCGTTCCACCTCGTACGATGAGAATCTCCCGTTCCACCTCGTCGTGACGAGAATCTCCCGTTCCACCTCGTCGTGACGAGAATCTCCCGTTCCACCTCGTCGTGACGAGAATCTCCCGTTCCACCTCGTCGTGACGAGAATCTCCCGTTCCACCTCTTACGATGAGAATCTCCTGTTCCACCTCGTCGTGACGAGAATCTCCCGTTCCACCTCGTTGTGACGAGAATCTCCCGTTCCACCTCGGCCGTGACGAGAATCTCCCGTTCCACCTCATACGATGAGAATCTCCCGTTCCACCTCGTCGTGACGAGAATCTCCCGTTCCACCTCGTCGTGACTAGAATCTCCCCCGTTCCACCTCGTCGTGACGAGAATCTCCCGTTCCACCTCATACGATGAGAATCTCCCGTTCCACCTCGTCGTGACGAGAATCTCCCGTTCCACCTCGTCGTGACGAGAATCTCCCGTTCCACCTTGTCGTGACGAGAATCTCCCGTTCCACCTCATCGTGACGAGATTCTCCCGTTCCACTACGTCGTGATGAGAATCTCCCGTTCCACCTCGTACGATGAGAATGTCCCGTTCCACCTCGTCGTGACTAGAATCTCTCCCGTTCCACCTCGTCGTGACTAGAATCTCCCGTTCCACCCTCGCCGTGACGAGAATCTCCCGTTCCACCTCGTACGATGAGAATGTCCCGTTCCACCTCGTCGTGACTAGAATCTCCCGTTCCACCTCGTCGTGACTAGAATCTCCCGTTCCACCTCGTACGATGAGAATCTCCCGTTCCACCTCGTACGATGAGAATGTCCCGTTCCACCTCGTCGTGACTAGAATCTCCCGTTCCACCTCGTCGTGACTAGAATCTCCCGTTCCACCCTCGTACGATGAGAATCTCCCGTTCCACCTTGTCGTGATGAGAATCTCCCGTTCCACCTCGTCGTGACTAGAATCTCCCGTTCCACCTCGTCGTGACTAGAATCTCCCGTTCCACCTCGTCGTGACTAGAATCTCCCGTTCCACCTCGTCGTGACTAGAATCTCCCGTTCCACCTCGTACGATGAGAATCTCCCGTTCCACCTCGTCGTGACGAGAATCTCCCGTTCCACCTCGTCGTGACGAGAATCTCCCGTTCCACCTCGTCGTGACTAGAATCTCCCGTTCCACCTCGTCGTGACGAGAATCTCCCGTTCCACCTCGTACGATGAGAATCTCCCGTTCCACCTCGTCGTGACGAGAATCTCCCGTTCCACCTCGTCGTGACGAGAATCTCACGTTCCACCTCGCCGTGACTAGAATCTCTCCCGTTCCACCTCGTCGTGACGAGAATCTCCCGTCCATCTCGTCGTGACGAGAATCTCCCGTTCCACCTTGTTGTGACGAGAATCTCCCGTTCCACCTCGTCGTGACGAGAATCTCCCGTTCCACCTCGTCGTGACGAGAATCTCCCCGTTCCACCTCGTCGTGACGAGAATCTCCCGTTCCACCTCGTACGATGAGAATCTCCCGTTCCACCTCGTCGTGACGAGAATCACCCGTTCCACCTCGTCGTGACGAGAATCTCCCGTTCCACCTCGTCGTGACGAGAATCTCCCGTTCCACCTCATACGATGAGAATCTCCCGTTCCACCTCATACGATGAGAATCTCCCGTTCCACCTCGTCGTGACGAGAATCTCCCGTTCCACTACGTCGTGACGAGAATCTCCCGTTCCACCTCGTACGATGAGAATGTCCCGTTCCACCTCGTACGATGAGAATCTCCCGTTCCACCTCGTCGTGACTAGAATCTCCCGTTCCACCTCGTCCGATGAGAATCTCCCGTTCCACCTCGTCGTGACGAGAATCTCCCGTTCCACCTCGTCGTGACGAGAATCTCCCGTTCCACCTCATACGATGAGAATCTCCCGTTCCACCTCATACGATGAGAATCTCCCGTTCCACCTCGTCGTGACGAGAATCTCCCGTTCCACCTCGTCGTGACGAGAATCTCCCGTTCCACCTCATACGATGAGAATCTCCCGTTCCACCTCATACGATGAGAATCTCCCGTTCCACCTCATACGATGAGAATCTCCCGTTCCACCTCGTCGTGACGAGAATCTCCCGTTCCACCTCGTCGTGACTAGAATCTCCCGTTCCACCTCGTCCGATGAGAATCTCCCGTTCCACCTCGTCGTGACGAGAATCTCCCATTCCACCTCGTCGTGACGAGAATCTCCCGTTCCACCTCGTCGTGACGAGAATCTCCCGTTTCACGATGCTCATTCAGACAAATTGGTCTTTAACAGTTCCACAAGTCCTTGCGGTGAGCAGAGTCCGATGCTTGGTCGGGTCTTCACCCGTTCTGATGTGTTAGGTCCTCCTCCACCTTCAGTCTGAACCCAACACGTCCACATACGTCCTCTACCTAGCCCACACATCTAGAGATGATTAACTCGGGAACAAGACTCAGAGTTTGGCAGATGAGGGGTAGGAGAGGGGAGTTCCTAAGAATTCATAAGAGCTTATGGAGTTTAATTCAGTCCGGAGTGTTAGAGTTCACCTCTCTGAAGCCAGATTATCCAAAATATCGCCAGGAGTCAGATGTGGCAGATGCTTCCAGTCTGAGTGCAGTTAAGCCGTATGTTTCTTTGCCCTGGATTATTTTTTACTATATCTGAGATTCTGGGAGTGATGACGGAGGTTAGAGTAGTTCAGGATTTGTAACTAGTTTCACTTTAAACTGCCCCTGGCATGAAATTAGCCTTTTTGAGGTTTTTGATCATATATTTTAGTTTCCCCAGCCTGCCTATGTCCCTGAAGGGGTTAAATGATAGATCCGCGTTTCCTTTGTCCCTGGGTGTGTCTGCATACATGGTGAAGTTAGCATTCACAAATGGGCTGATTGGCAGTTCGGCCTTTTTACTCCTCATGCAGCTTATGACGCCATGACTTTGAGCCAATTACCCCCTTCCCCCAAACTACACTGTCCAAGTCCCTCCCTCCCCAGACCTACGACAACAAACAGTCATCATGGCGTCCCGTTGCATCAGAACTGCTCTGTACCTGGTGTACGAAGGACAACGGCAATCTTTTTGTCCTCCCCACTGAAAAGATTTCATTTCTGCAGGAATGAGCCGACCCAACTAGCAGAAAATCTCCCTGCAGCTCCGTCTCCTCCTCAGGAGGTGATAACAGCTTCCAGCCCCCCCACCAAGAAACACAAAGTTTCTAAAAAACGTTTCTCATCATGTTCGTGTCTTTTATCTCTGAGGGAAACTGATGTTTGTGATGATTCCAGTTTATAATTCTTCCTGTTATGCACAAGTGTTTGGCTGCTTACACGGGCAATCAGGCCATCATCATCATCACTGTTTCTGTACCGCTCCAGTCAGATGAAGACAGATCTAACGAGCAGAACTAGTGTAATATATCTTTAGTATTAACTAGCAACTGAATTCGGGTCATGGGTGAAGTAAATAATTCAGGGAAACTTGTTGCTGGAATATGATGCTGTTTTCTTCTTAAACTGGATTAATACTCACGCTGCATTTGCGTCTGTGTCATGACCGCCGTACGTCCTTTATAGATCCACAGAGACTCAATACGTACTTCTTTAAGCCTGCTGTGTTCAACAGAGCACAGCGTTTTGTTTTACTCCCAACAAGTGTGTGGAGAGGCGCGTGTCTGCAGGTTACTGCTGAATGTATGGACGAATGTCCAGGTATCTCCGTATCACTCCGCCTCCTCTCCACGAGAGCACCATGACGACAGAAGTAAGCGTGCCTTCTGGTCCCGCCCACCGAACCTTGATCATTGTACACTGGTGCTAACAGTAGCGCTAACTCGTAGCGCCTACGATTCCATGACAAGGCTGAGTTACGGCGAACGATCCTTTCATACAGTATTGAGGTACTTAGAGTCTGACTAAAAAGGGACCAAAAGTCGCCGGGAGTTTCATGCCACTGGCACTTTAAATTTAGATTTGACTTTTTGGTTTTCAGTTCAGTTATTTTTTTGAGCAGCTTTGCTAGATTTAATTTTTGGAAAATGCTTAGTTTTAGTTTAGTTTTTAGTAGTTTCAGTGTTCGTTTTAGATATTTTTTTTAAAAAAATGCATTATACTCATTTGTCTGGTGTGACATTCAAAAATCATCAAAGTCACTCGGAGTAAAGTAAACAGATTAAATAGAAATAGATTTCATATCAACCCAAAAGGCTGCTGTATTAAACAAATTTACAAAGACTTAAACTACGGATGTTTTTGTAAAGACGCAATACAGTTTCAGTTATCTTTTTTTTTTAAAAAGCTGTCATTTTTATTGTATATCAGTTAACGGGAATGTTTTTTCCCGTTTTTTCATTAGTTTTAGTAAACCAGAATAACCTTGTAACGGAGACCTGTTAAAAGCTAAACGTCAGGATGACGCCTGGTTTAAAGGTAACAACCAGATAACCAGACTGTTAAAGGCAGGTTAGAAATTATTTCCAAGCTAATGACAAGAGAAATGAATTTAAAAATATATTACTGGTACCTTAGTGTCATCATGTTGTAGAAATTCAACACATTTATATGTGCGTATGTGATATGTGCGTCACCAGAATCTCAACAAACCGAAACCCTCAAATCTCCTGGGGTTCCCATTCTTTTGCAGGGTACTGCTTTATTTATTCATTTATTTTTTTACCCTAAAAGTGCAGAAAAACCAAAACAATCAGCTGAATTAGCTTTAAAAAGTCAGAGTGTGCGTGATTTCACCTTCTACCTGCTGGACTGTTACCTGCAGCAGAGACTTGGACCATGCGGACGCTTGTCCGGACGTCCGTGAGCCGTACCGCCACGCCCTCGTCACACATCAGCCGGACAACGTGATCCTGTTACAGCAAAGCTTCGGCACACAGTGGATGCAGGATCTGCTCTCCGCCTCCTCGTTTCCACGGCAACGCCCGTCCTTTCACCAGCTGGGACGTTTTCATGGGGAGCTGTCGATGTGTCGCTGGAAGTGAAAAACCAGCTGGTGATGTTTAACCAGCGTCTGGTTGCAGCTTTCTTTGAAGCTTTATTTTCCATCAGGATGAAATCCTGGAACATGTTTACTCGTTTACACCCAAGTCGCCCGCTTCGCTTCGTGTCAGGAAGAAGTGAAACGAAGCAGCTGCATTCAGACAGCTCGCTTTCTCTGCTGCAAGGTTATTATAGTTCACTAAAACTAACTAAAACTGAAAAAACATTTTCATTAACTGAAATAAAAAAGAAAATGAAAAAACGATGACTAACTGAAACTATATAATGTCTTTGCAAAACTAAAACTAACAAATTATTGTAAAAACATCCATAGTTTTAGTCTTTGTAAATGTATTTAATACATCAACGTTTTGGGTTGATATGAAATCTGTTTCTATTTAATCTGTTTACTTCGCTCTACTAGTTTTACTCCGAGTGACTTTCTGATGATTTTGAATGTCACACCAGACAAATACCTATACTTTATATAAAAAATAACTAAAACTAACACTGAAACTAATAAAGAATAAACTAAAACTAAGCATTTTCCAAAAAATAAACTATCAAACCTGCTAAATAACCTAACTAAAACAAGAGTCAAAACTAAATAGAAACTGGAACTAGTTAAAAATCCTGACCTATAGTGACCTTGCTCTGCCTCAGTATTTGCCTTCGGTCCATTAACCTCACTGCTTTCTGACTGGAATGACCGCTGGGTGTGTTTGTGCCTGCAGGGGGGCCAATCCACGTCAGCTTCCCGTCGGGGCTGACGCTGGCGGCAGTGGAGAGGAAGAACCCGCTGGTGGTGCGGGGGGGGCGCTACCGGCCGCCCGACTGCGTGGCCAGACACAAGACGGCCATCATCATCCCCCACCGACACAGAGAGCACCACCTGAAGTTCCTGCTCTACTACCTGCATCCCTTCCTGCAGCGGCAGCAGCTCAGCTACGGCATCTACGTCATCCACCAGGTGAGGCTGAAGCTGCAGCAGCCCGATGCCGGACACGCGGCGCCCCCTGCTGGAGCGTCGCCACACCTGCAGGGGTCACCGCAGAGAGATGGACCCAGGCGGTCCAGGACTCGGTGAACGGGAAATTTCCTGCAGATCTTCTTCACATCCACTTTTTAAAACTTTCAAAAACAGTTCATTATTTTCCAGATTTATCCAAAACCTTCCCAACAGTAAAAGTTATGATTTTGACCTAAATTTTGCATTTTTTTGTCCCAGATTCTTTCTTTTTTTTGTATTTAAAAGTACATAAGTATTTAAGTACAGTCCATTTACCATTTGTATAGTTTTTGTTTTTGTAACAGACTTGACTATTCTTAACATTACTAATTATAATTAAGTTTCAATATTATATTTTTTATTTTTCGACAATTACTATCTTTTATTTTTTTCTATCTTATTTATTCCTGTGTATTTTTTAAAGTAGCCATTTGTCGAGCTTTTTGTTCATTTAGTTTTTTTTCATTTATTCATTTAAAAATGAGATTATTTAAAGGCGCTACAACATGACAGCCTGATAAAGTTTCTAACCGGCCCCTTCGAGAAGCAGTGATGTAAAGCTTCGTCGTGTTACGTTGCAAATATCACTATTATATCGGTAGACCAGCAGAGGAAGGACGAGGACGTAAATGTTACTGAGAAGAAAGTTACTGAAAAAAATCCGTGTCCAGGTGGACTTCCAGTCCACATTCAGTCCGAGGCGTCCAGCTGCTCTCTACCTTCATACAATCCACCGAGAACACGAACTTTATTCCTTCTTTGGTCTCTCCTGCGTTTCAGGTCTCTCCTCCTCAGTTTTGATGCTTAAAGGCTGTTTTGCTGCGGTATCACCACTTTCCCTTCGGCAGACGCCATGCGGTTCTGTTAATGTGCTGCCGTGCACGCGTGAGAGGAGGACGCTCCTCGTTAGAAATGCTGTGATTGGCTGATAGGAAACCGAAACTTATGTAGAACGAACCGCATTGGCATGAAGAGCGTCACGCCATCCTTAGAAACCTAAACTAAAAAGGCCTGGATTCATGCAGATACGCAATCAATGAGGGATTTATTTTTATGAAATTACCTCTTTTAACACATTTATACCGTGTAGAAAGCATTTCTCTGAAAGAGATTAAAATAAAATCAAGATATACTATAATATACTACTATAATAAACTCTATTCATTCATTTATATTGTATCAACCGTAGATTTTCATTTGTTGTATACTTTAAATGTTAGCCTTAATCCCTGCTTCCAATATGGTTTTAACATCTGTACTTTTAAATATTTTTCCCAGCCTTCATATAATTTACCTAATAACTCATCGCTGCCTTTAACTGTCACCAAATGGTGATAGATAGTACTTATCATTTTTTGTCTTTATCTTGTTTTAAAAGATTCTTTATATTAATTGGAACAGAATTTCCAATATCTGAAGACTCTTTAATCCAATTTTTTAACTGCATATACTTGAATATTTCAGACTCTTTAAGTTTAAACTCAGCTTTAAGCTCATTGAAAGGAATAACTTTGATTAAATATATGATATCTGATAATGTTTCAATCCCACTATCCATCCAGGTTTTCCAGCTCAAAACAGTACCTTGAATTTTAATTGAGGGATTAAACTTTACAAATCTAATATGAGTGGGGGTTCCTATTTCATGACTAAAAACTTTCTTCCCACATATTAACAGTACTGGTGATAGCAAAATTATCAATTTGAACCTTTTTCTTACTGAACATAGCTGAGACTAGAGTATGAGGTTGCAGTTGATAATTCTCAATATCCAGCCATGGATCTTCATTAATGGGATTAATAATACGGTTCTATATAAACATATTGGATATAATTCCATATTGGGGAGGCTTCAGCTCCTCCTTTCTCTTTGGGATAAAATAAACCCATTTTTGTTCTTGGAGTTTTTTCTGGCCTATATAAAAGATGTTATTATTGTATTAATTTCTTTTAAAAAAAAAGATTTGGGTGGTGTTAAAGGTATACATTGAAAACTATGTAAAAATTTAGGTAGCCATCATCTTTTTTATCAAATTTATTCTACCTATTAAATTTAACCTGAGGTCTGAGTAATTATCAAGGCTATGTTTAAATTCATTTTTCAGTGTTAGAAAATTGTCCTTTATATAATATTTTTATCTGTACTAATAAGACAACCAAGAGCATGCGCGGCGTGAGCGGTCGTAAGGGCTGAGAGCTCCTCGACCGAATGTGGAAACATTGGCAGAAATTACGACTAAAAAGTCCCAATGTTTAATTATACTAAGCCTACCGCTTGACGGAATCGTGACACAAGCTAAACGAGAAGTTAAAAAACTACAGAGGTAAAGGAAAGTGATCCTATGTCGAAACAGAGGACTGTGAAAACGAGGCAGCGAAAGAGAATGGAAGACGCTGAGATTACAGGTGAACTTGATTACAACGCCACGTTTGATGGACTTGAATCAAACTAAATAAGTTGCTGCAGGTCAACCTGGATAATAATGCGCTACTGAATTCCACTGTGAAAAGGATTGAAGCATTGGAGGAGAAGTTTGAAGGCACGATGGCAGAAGTGCATGAATATGGCGTTTTGGTGAAGACGCAGGAAAGTCAAATTGACGCACTTGAAAGGAAACTACAAGATGCCCTGGATCAAATGGAACAACTGGAGAATAGACACCGTGAGAATAATCTGCGACTACTGAATAAAACAGAGGAGAGAAAAGAACAACTTTGCCGATGTCTTCTTTCTTTACGAAAATTCTAGCAGAAAAGTGGATTGAAGCTCATTGCAGAAGATTTTGAAAAGGCACATCGCATCGGACCTCAAGTGGACCTTCAAAAAATATCCACGTGCTAATGAAGATTTTCAAAATGCACAATCTTCTAGAGAAGAATATGTCCATTCTCAAGGGGAACCCACGTGCCCAATGAGGGATGCAAGTTCAGAGTGGAACCGGATATGTCTGCTACTTCAGGGGCAAGAAGAAAGGAATTTTGGCCATTGAGGGAGCAATTACATCAGATGAAGATAAAGACTTTCCTTAAATACCCAGCAACTTTAAATGTTGAGGATGGGGGGCAGGTGACTACATTCACCTCGCCAAAGAAAGCTAAAATGGAATAAAAAGAAGTACCCATCTATAAAATGAAGTGAGTTAAAGTTAACACCTGGTAAGAAGCATTCTGATCTCAGTTTTTGTTTTACTGAGGAAGAAGTTCAGATTTGAGAATGAAATATTAGTTGAAGGACAAAATTTGGATTATTTGGACTGCCCTTATTATTATTATTATTGTTATTGTTATTATTGTTATCATCATCATTATTAATAATAATTTTAATTAGTATTTCATTTGTTCTAATGTTCGCAAAGTTATGTAGGTGTGTATGTGTGTAGATGTGGGCCTGTGTGTGTGTGCGTGTATGTATGTATGTTTATACCTGTTTAGGCTTATATGTATAAATTGTTTGTGGATTTAATTAGTTTATTTTTCGTATTAAAAAAGGGACCTTATTTTTCAACGGATAGCCTTTGTTTTCACATGAACAGATTAGGAGGTAAGCTCTAATAAGGCATGTTCCTAAGGAACAGTAGTGGGAAGGTTAGGGTAAATGTTATATGTTTAAGTGTCTGTATGTGTCTGTGGATAAATGAATGTGTGTGTGTGTGCGCTAACTGCTCTTTCCAACAAATGTAAGGAGATACTTACAAGAGAATTGGGCTAAGTTTGTATTATATTTTAAGTTTAAAAACCAAATAAACATGTAGAATGCAACAAGGTGACAATCAAATTAGAAATACAACAAATTCTTTTAAAATTGTAACCTGGAATGTTAATGGATTAAAAGAGGGCACAAAGAAAAATATAATTTACCATTTAGAAAAAAATATCTGCTGACATAATTTTTCTCCAAGAGTTGCATTTCAAAGATGGCCAAATTGATTGCCTTAAAGGGGGATGGGTGGGCGAGGCTTTTGGAGCGGTTTATACATCCAGAAGCAGGGGAGTAGGTATATTGATTAATAAAAAAGACTGCCATTTAAACTTCCGTCTCAACATTCAGACCAGTATGGCCGATAGCTTATGATTAAGTGTGAAATATTTGGTGGTCTCTGTACACTCTTAAATATATATAGACCCCTATTCTAATATGTTTTTTTAAACGAATTACAAACTCTCTTAGATAATGCAAACAGGATGTATAATTATATGGGGGGTGACTTGAATAGCATTTTTAGCATATACGATAGTTCAACAAAAAATAGAAAAATAAGTGTTCCAAAGAACTTAATTAAATTTATTTCTGAGAATCTTCTTGAAGATGTTTGGAGGAAATTACATCCAAAGGCAAAGGATTATACCTATTATTCTCATCCTCAAAGTAGCTACAGTAGGTTAGATTATCTTTTTATATCTCGGGAAAATGTCAATAACTGTTTATCATGTGATATTGATAATATTGTGATATCTGACCATGCTTCTGTTACCTGCACCCTGATTCCAAAAGACAATAAGTGCTCCCATAGATTATGGAGAATGAATAGAAAATATTTGATAGATCAGGAGTTCATAGAGTATGTAAAAAATCATATTGATATTTTTATATCAGCTAATGTAACCCAAGTTGAACCCCAAGATAAACCTAGTATTGGCATTATATGGGATTCTTTCAAAGCTTATGTAAGGGGTGTAATGATAGCTTTTGCAGCAAGAAGAAAAGTCAGTCATGAGCAAAATCTAGTGAAGGTAAAGCAGGAAATAAAGAGTTTGGAAGAACAGCACGAAAATGGGGACACAACAGTAATGTCAAAATTACAAGAAAAGAAAATTGAAATGGATAATATATTTTTAGATCAAGGTACAAAACTATAAACATAATTGTAATAAAGTTAATTATATTTCTGCAAATAAATCAGGAAAACACTTAGCATCTATTGTTAAAAGGGTGGTTAAAAAGTACACTATATCTTTAAAAGAGGATGACTCAGAAAATGTTATTGTAAACAATAATCTTGTGAATGGAAAGTTTAAGCAGTTTTATGAACAATTGTATTCTTCTGAAACTAATGAAGGAGACTCAGATTTATTTCTTTGGTCAATTAAATTAAAATGTTTATCAGAGCAGCAAAAAGATGACATGGGAAAAGTTTTTACTAGTACAGAAATTGAATCAGCAATTAAGGCATTCCCTTTAAAGAAGGCGCCTGGAATGGATGGCCTTCCTATTGAGTTTTACTCAACATTTTGGACAAATATTAGACCCTTGTTTATGGAGGTTGCTAACTCATTTGAAAACCAAAAGGATTTAAGATACTATGTATGTTTCGACCATCTCAGTGATTCCTAAACCAAGTCGTGAGTTGATTAATAGCGATAAAAAAATTACAAAAGTATTGAATAATCGATTGGCATCAATTTTGCCAAGTATAATTCATCATAACCAGACAGGGTTTATTCCTAATAGAGATCTTCGAACTAACATAAGAACATGTATATCAATAATGCAGTATGCAAAAAAGCGTGATATGGATTGACATTACTGGCGGTTGATGCAGGAAAGGCCTTCGGACTTCTTGAATGGGATTATTTATATAAGTATTGAAATTTGATTTCCAGAGAAATTATAATGATGATAAAAACTCTGTACAAAGCCCCTAGAGCACATGGCTGAGTACCAATTATATATTATCTGAGGCGTTTCCCTTGAGAAGAGGTACCGCTCAGGGCTGCCCATTATCCCCGGCCTTGTTTGCTGTGGCAATCGAATCTTAATAAAAAAAAAAATTAGACAGATAAAAAATATAACTGGAATTAATATAGAAAAAAAGAACTAAAGTCAATTTATTTGCGTGATGATTTGTTGTTATATTTGAGTAAGATGGAGTCATCTATTCCTAACTTAATAAATTTAATAAATCAATTTTCAAAAGTCTCAGGCTATAAAATAAATGTTGGGAAAACTGAAATTCTTACAATTAACCAAAAGAAGGAAAGACTGGAGGAGTTTAAAAATCTTAAGGTGCTAACTAATACAATTAAGTACCTTTTTTGTCATATTAGTGCAGATATAATATCAGT
>JALJCO010004147.1:0-149913 GCA_023101725.1 Atherinomorus stipes
GACACACACAATCGAAGCAGTGCAACCACAATATATAAAAACAGACCTTAAAGTCCTCGCAGTATTTCAGCAAATGTTAAATACACCATCAAAGCTAACAAGATGCAGTGCTCACAGCAAATCAATACCAGTCCTACAGCGTAATGAGAGCAGTAGCAGGTTGACTGAATAGAAGATAGGCTTCCAGTTGGGTCTTATAGGAATATACAGCACCGCATCGTGCCTTTTGTCTCATATCTAGTCAGTCTCTTATCAAATCAGTCAATCATGATTCCAGATCAAGGAGTCTGAACAAAACAACTGTATCTGTTCCTTTTCTTTAGAATTCCTGATAATTGGAAGGTAAATGCACTCCAATAGAGACTGTAGGCCACCTATTTAATGTGGAAGAATAAGATTTAAAGCTTAGAAATTGATTGAAAGATAGAGAAAAAAAAGGAGAAATAGACATTCTGCTTAAAGACATCTCTTGATTTTTTATAAATGTTTGTATTTTCTCTGAGCCTTTGTTGGGCAGGTGAAGATAAATAAATGACTAAGCTTCCTAGAGGGCATTTTAAAATTAAATCGCAGGTCCAATGATTGACATTATGTTGGATTTCTTGCCTCCTCCCAAATGAAATTTGGATAAATAACTGTAAGGTAAACAGTTTTTCAGGTTACAGTTTATTTAAAGTCAAGTATGGTAACTTTTCAACAATCTGTGATAGCACAGATAATTAGAGCTGACTGAGAAGTATGTTTTCTGCTCTCAAATATGTGATGTTGCAGATTCTCCGTGTAGAAATAATATGTACTCCAGTGCAGAAAACTGTGCTCTCACCCATCATCCCGCCCACCAACCCTCTACAGTGTAAATGACATGATGCACAGTAGCACAAACCGTGTGCACGCCCCGTCACACAGTTCACAGTCGTTTGCAAAGTTGGCGAGGACAGTTAATCTAAGTGACACCACAAGATGGAATATTCCAATGCAATCTCTCTGCACGAGGATCTGAGGTAAACAGACATAAATTGTTGTTTGACCTCTCCCTGCCCCGTTTGACACCTTGCTCTGGGCTTTCGTTCTCATGTCTGGGACAGGAGGTACAATATGCGGTGTGTTTGTTTACCTAGCTTGTGTGTGCGTTTGCCTGTCATGTACCGTCTGCACAAAGGTTTGTTTGGCTATGTAAGGGTATTGATGTTTTATGAAACCGGGCCTTGTTTGTGCATCCATGTGTGCTTGCTGGATCTCAAGCATGTGAAATTGCACGCGCATGTATGGATGAGGGGTATTTTTATTTTAAATCGTGTGCATTGGTTATCTAGTGATGTGTAACAGCAGCTGTGCACCGTACATGTGAAAGCAGATGAATGACGTGCTCCTGCGCTCACCTCAGCTCGCACTTCCTTCAGGTTAAATGGAGAAAAAAAAAGGCAGCACAGCTCAACAAAAACACATATCAAAAATAATAACCATAAAGGAAAAAACTTTATTCTGTAAGGAGTAGTGCGAAAGGCTGTGTTTGATGTTGTACGAAGAGAACAGGAAAGAGGAAGCAGCTAATGTTGTTCCCTTCCATTCCCACCAGAAAGGTGCACTATCAGCTGCAGCTTTCATTTAGTCATTAGTCTCTATCAACACCCGTCTGTTGGTGTTACTGTGTCAGAGAGCCATCTTTCTCTCTCCCCCATGGTTTGATAATGGAGAGGTAATTTCAGCTTTATGGCAATATGACTCCAATGATGAGGAAGGGATAGCTGAGGACAGTGAAAAATGCTTTGAGTGTTTCTGTGTGTGCATATACAGGCTTTTTCCCACATATATGCATGCATATGAGGGCTGCAACAGTATGTGTATTTGTGTCGAACCGATCGGTACACTACTCTCGGTTCAGCATGACCCTGCACCGAACCGTTGGGCGCAGGATTTGTGTATTTAGCTCTTTATTGTTTCATTAAGTTTTCGCCTTCCATCCGACATAATTGAGCGACTGACCGTTCAATCTTCGCCTCCACTTGGTGCAGCGCGCTTGCCATCCTGTTTCTAACAACTTATAAGAACATCGCATGTAAGAGTTGAGCTAGAGGAAGCACTCCTGTTAAAGGAATAGTACACCCACAGAATGATGTGTGTTGGTTTTCTAGTCACCCTCATGCCGAGCAAGACTGTGGAGAACTTTTTTAATAACTTAAAAGCCAACACATTCTCACTTCCAACTTGTCATCTGTTGACGCTTGGGCAGGCTCCCTCCGCGTCACCTGTCTACGCACGGGATATACCCATCTCGTACATGTGACGCAGTGGGTCTCTCATTGAATGTTATGGAAATCCATAATCTGCGGTATCTGACTGAAGAAAGATATTTAGCGCCTGGTTGAAACACTTGAGGTGTGTTTAGCTCGACTGGTTGGGAAGCTACAGTGCCTCCATGCAGCCGGTCTCGGTACGATTCCCAGCCTGGGACCCGCTGCAGCCCCCACTCTCTGCCCCCTTTTCCCTCTCCTCTCATCTTGTGATATAAAGGCTGTCAAAGCCTGAAAAAGCACCTGATTACGATATGACAGTGTGCATTTATTATGTTGCTTATTTAAATTCTGTTTATTTATGTTCACTGAGGAATGCGCACGTATATGACATGAATAAAGTTACTACCAGCCACGGCAACACCGTTTATCCTTTCCTTCTGGCTGGTTGTTAATAGGGTCCTTAGCAACCACAGTAGCAACAGTCACAAAACCTGGAAGAATGTACGTTAACACGAAAAGGAACTATGGACATTATGAAAACAAAGTGTATCTTTAACAAAGTGCCACGATCTATCTTGAAAAATATAAATTTCTACTGAAGACTGAAGGGACATCCGCCATTTTTTTTTTGGTCACACCAGGGGGGAACGCGGCAGTCACATAACCACCACTTGGAGTCGCTTTTGGATGCTTTTTAAGTGAAAACATAAGGGATTTCAACATCATTCAATAAGAGACCCGCTGTCTCACGTATGTACGAGATGGGTATACCCGTGTGTAGACAGGTGACGCGGAGGGAGCCTGCCCAAGCGTCAACAGATGACGTCCAGAATTTACTGAGAAAAAACATCATTTAGTAACTTTTAATAGCTTAAAACAGTACTACATCTAGCTGCCACAAAGCGCGCCCCTGCGAGTTCACGACACCACGTGCGTTCAGCGCCTACTCTGCCGATAATGCAAGCGTAGAAGAAGAAATTTGCTGTTTACATTGTTCTAAGAGCGAACGAGCTGCGGACAAACCGGGACAAACACAAGAGGGGTTGGCTATTGATTTAAAACAAACAAAGACAGAAAAAGAGAACGCGCGATCTTGTCTGCTCCAGCTTCCGTAGTGTTGTGAACTCGCATGCGCGCACTTTGCAGCAAATGAACCAATGAACGAGTACTATTGTCCCGTGAGTCCAGATTTAGCTTTCCGTTAGTTATCAGGGCGTTCTCCACACTTCTCCACACTTTTTGGGGGCCGTGCGTTCCCAATGCGCGCTTCCGTAGTACAGCTGAGAAGAGCAACTCGCTACACATACAACAAAAACACAATTTGCGAAACTCTGAACTCACAGGACAATAGTACTCATTCGTTTGTTCATTCTAGTTAAAGCATTGATGAAATGAAGGAGTTTTACTGCAGATAATGTCTTATATAGTGGCTGCGCCGTCTCCGCCATTTTTACTGGATGTACACTGAAGGGCAACTCAACATAATATCTTCCAAAGGACTCAAAGTGATGTAGAAACCTTACCGGTGAGTAAATGCACGTATATACTCATAGAAATGTGTTCCAGGTTGAAAAAAATTACAGTTATCCTTTAATAAAACATATTTTTAATTTTTTCCATGACTGTTCTGAAAAAAAAAAAAAAGGAACTGTGATTTTTGTGTACCGTAAGAGCCCTAATGCATGTAAAAGCATGCATGCACATGCGGGCTTCAGCATGGAAAGGTCCAATTCCTACCTCTGTCCCCCGCACTGAATGGGCTGCTAATGGAGAGTAATGAGGGAATACTTCCACGGCAGATGTGTCCTCTCTGAAACATTTTTACCTCAACACTGTAAAACTGACCCAAGTGAGACATCAGCAGACGAGCTGCCGCTCCCCACACTGATTATGCTTTGTGTGTGTTGCACGAATTTAAATGGTTTGTTCATCGAGTTTGTCTCGTGCTACTGCACGCCAGGAAGCAAAAGTAAGTATCATTTCGACATTGCACCTAAAGTCACATTAAATGACAAAAGCGCTGGCAGTGTCAGCAAGGCCCAAAATCTGTTACAGGGCCATCTTCTTCACTGAAGTGTGAAATTATTTTAGCTCTCTCCTCATTATAGGATTTTAAAATGCATTATAGTTAGGGCTTTTATGGTGTGCTGCGGCATTAATTCAATTTGCCCCATTCACGCTTTCTTATTATCGCGCTCAGTTCAAGCTACAGGGGAGGAAGCTGCTGAGCGGTGCTCCCAGGCCTTATCTCTAAAGGATATAAACTACAGTACCCAGCTCAATCAGAGACGGGTACTGCCTGCTCCATCCATTCATCCACTTTTCTTCTGTCTCTTCTGTTCCCTTTCTCTGGATGTTGCTTCCTCTGGTGACCCCCATCTCTCTTTCCATCTCCCATCCCTCTTTCCATTTCCCTCTGAGCTGGTGATTGATGGAGGTGGTCCATGGAGCGCTTTCGATATCTTTCCATAGAAACACGTCTCTAGGCAAACAATCACACATAGCCCGTGCACAGGCAGAGATGCCAACACACACAAACAGAAAGGCAAGACCGGTGCCAGGAAGAAGCGACGGAGGCTGCCGCACAGGTTTAATGGGAAAACAAGCAACAGTGTATGGGTTAGACAGCGTTAATCTATCACTGAAACCAGACCTGGGTCTGTGATTGTTCAGCACACCAGAGAGGGAGGCATTCTGGGAACCCCCTATGACTGTTTGTTATTGTGCGAAGGCAGAATAATGCATTGAACATTGCAGATTTATTCACACAGAAGTACAGCACATTAGTATGGAGCGGCAGTGTGAAGTTGGACTTGACAGAGCTCCTCTAATGTAAACGCTGCACACTTGCATGAATGCACACTGACAAAACACACAAGGATGTGATGTTTTTTATTTATTTTTTCCCTATTGTCTGCACTAAACCCACACACATACACAAAACATGCTACACACGACTAGCCACATGCATTAAACTATAAAGCAGCATGTGACTGCTTTCTGGCTTATTGGTGATGGGGGAAGAGAAAGACAGGATGAGGATAAAGTCCTCATTTAGATATCTAATCCAGCGAGCAGTCTGTCCTGTGTGGACCATCATCTCCATCATTAGCAGCAGGCCAGCAAGATTAAACAAGATCAATGTTGATCGCCCACTGTGTGCGAGAGAAACCAAGTGGTAAACTCCCCCGGCCCATCTCAGTTTATCACAATATCTGCAATCACAGTTATGTTAATGACGGAAATCTATGATTATAGCATACATATGTTTGTAAAGTGCAATATAAATCAATCTTAATGCCCTAAATCTGTGATAATGTTCACATTGGATAAGCATGATCTAATATTATTATCATTATCATTAAAAGTAATGCTCCATCTGTGGGATTAAACATAAACATAATCCAAATATTGAGACAAACGAGTGTCTCATTTGTAACATTGAACACGCAATTATTCACGGTGCTTTACGAACATTTAGGGACAGATCTTCAATTTAATGTTTGACAGACGCAGCCATTTCTGAGTCAGAGATATCCATCAAAACCAAGTCACCGTACAGCCACACAATTAATTACAGAAATTACACGATTAAATAGGAGCTGCGAGTCAGAGCAGAAAGGGCAGAAGTAATTATGAGCCGATAACTTGTGGAAAATGTACTGCAAAAATACAGGCAGGGTCTAAACAGCTGATTTGCATACTTTGCTGTAGGAAACAAAGGGAAAAAGTCAAATTATCGCTTTCCATCTATTTTTGTCCTTTCAGTTTTCAAAATTCATTTTGAATAATTGGGTTTGTAAAGGCAGCGAGGAACATAATGCATGACCGACAGTGGCGCTTGTCTCTCTGTTTCAGAGGCAAAGCTGGCTCTACTAACAGCACGGCAACATCCCTATCGTATCCTTCTCATCACTTTATCAGACTGTAGAGACCATATGGTCTGATTAGTCCACAGAATTAAGCTCCTGCACTGTCGAGGCAGACTCAAAGATAGAAAGACAGCCCTGCACATTCGCTGCCTCCACAGATAAAGAAAAAACATATGCTGCACAAGCACATGCACAGAAGTCAAGTGTGGAACAGAAACATCCAAATTGAGATGAGGAAAGCTGAACAAAAGCATACAACAGACAGCCAAAGCCAGATCACAAAACAAACAGAGGATCTAAAGATGACATTTTCCTTCCTGTGAGCACATCTCTGTATAACTGCAGCTCTCTCAAACACAGACAACCTCTCATCTTAGAATATCTATATAACAGCCCATATGCTCTCTTAGATGCTCATCAGGCCTAAGAGGCACTCCATTCTCTATGCATCAAAGACACCTGCCTCTGTAATCAGCGATTCTCTGGCTGTGATGGAGCTGTTCTGTCTGTCTTCCTGAAACTGATTGAACCATGAACCATGAGATGGACATCATCTTCAAACACATTTTTACAATCTGAGCCCCAATTCCCTTGTCTTCCACATAGTCCTTTTGATCGCCAGTAAGCCCAAAAACGCAGCGAGAATCTCCGTGTTCATTCTCCTTTTAGCATGGCAGTCATCTTCATCTTTTCAACAAAAGCCGCACTTTCGCTGTGCAAATTGGAGTCCCGCAATTACTGCAATTTCTGCAATTTGTGTGCTTGACGCCACAGCTAAGTTCATGGCATGTCAAAACATCTCACTAGGCAACTTGGCCAGCCATGTGATCTCCTTCGCTGCATTAAAAATCTCCTTGTTCACAGTTCGACCAGCAAAGCTTTCAAAGTTGTCTGCGTCCTGTGTGCTTATCAGTCCCTCTTCGGGCCACTGAGACGGGGCAGCAGCCATTGTTATGCTCAGTTAATTGGACCTTTGGGTACAAAAGGTTGAGAAATTCAAGACCAAATAGATAAATAAGCACAAGCATCGAATTCCCATGACATAGCCCAGCGCTGGCTCAAATTTTCCCTTTTTCATTGGAGCCAAAAGGCAGGCCTGTCTGAAAGGCTGATTCATTAGAGTACTTTAGCAGAGTTCTATCAGCCCCTCGACTCAATCACACACCTACCTCTCTTTGAGTTGGTAAACTATCAGCAAGCCTCTGTCACAGCCTATTCTGCGACATATAAATTGTTGTTTAAAGTGATGTTTTGTGACTGGGAGCAAAACTGCTCCTGGTTAATCAATACCACAAAATCAATTCAGCTCTCCGGGGAAATGCCACTGAGAGACAGCCCAGCATGCCAGAGTGGAGCCAGAACAAAAGTTTAAAATGAACAGGGGAGGGGGTGTGGGGGGGTGCAGGTGTGGAAAGGACCAGGCAGTCAGCCAGTGAACTGAAATGTTACTGTTCATCAGAAATTTCTTCCACATTTAGGCAATCACAGCAAACATAACCACAGATGATTAAATTATGTCAACAAAACTCTCAAACTGGAGCCTTTGTCTCCCACTAAGCTTGTGCCAGCGCATCACGGATTAGATTTAATAAAACAAAACCTTCACCGTTGGTGATAAGCTCCTTGTACAATGTGCGAGCTGTGCTCATTTATCACAGAGGTAGACATCAGGTTGCACAGAGACATTCAGGGAATCTGTGTGATTGGAGGTCAGCGAGACATTTATCTGACAGCGCCTGCCTCTGTGCGGCGTCTGGAGTTGACCATGTCTGTGGTAATGGGCATCAATAATGCAGACGCTTGGCCCAATAAAAACTCCCTGTCGCCATGACTGTTCTCAAAGCGCTGTGCCAAATGCGCCGTTCACATCTCCTGCAACACCACACATACAACAAGCTAGTACACGTGGGCTGAAGGATGAGCTTTCAGCCTTATCCAGACAGATACAGTCTATACTCGCTCATTCAACGTCCTGTGTTTTTGGCTGCTTCTTCCCTCCTCTAGCTGTGATGGTAGAAAGACTCACCAGTCTGATCTTCCATCGACGTTTAAAGGGATACAACGCCCACAGGATGATGTGCCTTCATTTTCTACTCACCCTCATGCTGAGCAAGACTCTGGAGAACTTTTTTAACATCTCTAATGCAGTCGGAGATCCGGGGGAGTTTTCGTTATCTGCCGACTTTCATATAATGCTGGTCACCGGCGCTTGAACCAAAAAGGTCCATAAAAGTCTACAAAAACTTGGCAGTATTCCTCCATACTGCTCGTCCAATGTAATCCAAGTGTCCTGAGTGGGTAGCGTCCATAATTTACTGGAAACAACATCATTTAGTATATTTTATAGCCTAAACCAGGGCTGTCCAATTTGGTGGCGCGGAGGCCAAAGTTGGCCAACCGGTGGTTATTTTTGGCCTGCCACCCATTGTCCTTTTTTTTAAAAAATTATGATTTTCCCAGCTGTGTGAAAAGTTCTTATTATATTTATTCATTTTTGCATTACATTGTGGGTAGGGCGGTGCTGTTGTTTTTCTATCAGCTCACATCTGGAAGCCCATGATCAGATAATAAGATGCTATCTAAAATAAAACTGCATACAAAGTAATGTAAAAAACAAATAATGAACACAATAAAGAACAGAGTTATTCATTTTCAACATTACTTTGTATGAGGTTTTATTTTGAACAATTACACTATGGGCTAAGCATATTTCATTTCTTGCATTGTAACATGAATTTTTAGTTTTGGCCCGCGACCGTCCACCCAGAGTCATTGTCGACCCTCCAATATAAAATATTTGGGCACCTCTGGCCTAAACAGTAAATCACAGTTCCCGATGAATGTTCATGCAAGTTCACGACACTACACAAGCCGCAGCAGACCAAACCAGAGATCGTGAGTGTCTTTCTTTCTTTCTTTTTAAATCAATAGTCAACCCCTCTTGTGTTTGTCTGCAGCTCGGTCGCTTTAAGCACAATGTAAACAGCTAATTTATTCTTCTATGCTTGCATTATCGGTACTAGGCGCTGAACGCACTCTCTCTTCTGGTTTGATCTGCTGTCGTGAACTTGCGTGGACATGCATCGGGGAAGTGTGATGTACTCCTGTTTAGGCTATAAAAATCTACTAAATGATGTGGTTTCCAGTAAATTATGGACACTTGGATTACATTGGACGAGCAGCGTGGAGGAATATTGACAAGTTTTTGTGGACTTTTATGGACCTTTTTGGGGACAGTTGGGGAAAACGAAAACCTCCCTGGATCTCCAGCTGCATTTGAGAAATTAAAAAAAAATGCTCATTATGAGGGTGGGTAAAAAATGAAGGCACATCATTCTGTGGGTGTTGTATCCCTTTAATATTAACCTTTTGTCTGATTCACATTAAATGCAGTTGTTGTCATTGCCTTGGTAAAATGGGGTGTTTCTGTCCTAAGTCACGATGAGCTACAGGCTCCCCTAGGGACAGTCCCTCTATATAAAAAACAACTGCATCAGTCATTTTAGCAATGGCCAAATTTAGTGGAAAAGATGAAAAAAATCTTATGAACTTTGTGTGGTATTAATAGCTGGGCTACTATTCACTAGAAAAGCTAATCTAAAGCAGTCATTTGAAAAGCAGTGAAAAAGAAATTAAAAGCAGAGACATTTCTATACTGCTTTGATGTGCAGAGTTGCCAGTTTGTTGTAATTCAATAGCAGAAGTAGTTCTTGTTGGAAACTAAGGACAAGGATAATAATCAAAGATGCATCCAGATGCAAAATGGCAGCGTAGAGCTAACAGCTAAGGTTGTCTATTAAATTCCTCTCTATTCTAATCTGTTCTGTGCAAACATGGACATTTTTGAACTGACTGAAGCAGCATTAATGGAAATGAAAAAGTGGAAGTAAAATGCAAAAGAAGGCTGAGAAAGAAATCTGACCTGCATTGTGAGCTAGCTTATGGAAACAGCTTGGCTTCAATAATATAGAACTAAAATAATATGAAAGCACAACAAATATTAGACACTGTATTGCATATTTGAAGGGAAGAAAACACCCATTTGCTTCCAACATGATGACCACTGAGTAAGAAATACCAAAACTTCATCCCAATTTGGGAACATTTGAAGCGCTCTACCAGAACGACTTCAACTTTTATTGCCACGATTGTCTGAGTTCAGTCTTAGAAACGGGGCTTTGGCACTTTACTGCACACTTCAAAGCTGAGATAAAACATCCCATCTCAAAAACATTATTGGCACAGTGATTTCCACTCTACAAAAATACAAGGCCCAAAGTGGTGGGAATGTTGAGGAAAGCAGTTCTAACATGTGATGGACATCCCACTGCCACAGATCCTCTTATCACAGATGATTGGCAGATAGCTTCTAATTAGGGATGTTTTATACTGGCCTTTTTACCGATATCCAATTTACCAATATTGTCCAACTTTCAATTTCAGATATCAACTGATATCAATCTATGCAGTAAGGTTGTTATATTTTGAGAGATACGACTATATTGCTTAGTGCAGGCAGCATGCATGTTGTATGTCTGTATTAATCTACAATAAGAAGCAACACTTTTTCTTTCCTGCTATTTTTTCTGTTGTTTGTTTTATTTAAATAGAGGGAAGGTAACACATGGAACCTTCCAGGTAATGGCCCAAATCTCCAACTTGGTTTGTCAGTAATAGATATTTCAAGTTAAATAACATTGTTATAAATTCTTTGAAAGTAAGAAGCAATCACACTGGGAGGGAAAACTCCAAGCAAAACAAAGTCCTTTAAAGGATAAAGGATGCGTAAAGATGCATCAGTAATCTCTATAATTGCAACGCAAGTTATGGAAGCAAACCTCGAGGAAGTAAAAACAATGACAATCTTGGTGGACATCCGCAAATGTTAAATGGAGGGGGGATCTTCCTCAGAAATTCCTTTCATCTCTGAGAAAAGGAATATTTGGGAAGATGTTGGCCAATAACCAGTTTCTTGTTTTATGTGTAACAACAGAAACATCTGCTAAGTCATGTCATTTTAATTATTACCCATAGGAAAAATGTGCTGCTCATTTGTGGCTCAATCTCATCTCTGAGATCAGTTTGAGCTTCTCATGGTATCATCCTGTGATCATTTGTGTCTGAATTACTTCTCGTAAGGGTTCCTTAGGAGCAAGAGGTGAGCTAAAAAAAGAAAGACATCACTGAGACAAAGGATAAATGAGATAAATGTTTGAGCCATACTTGAGAAGTGGAATAAACAGAAGAGATTTCATAATTTTATGCTTTATTCTGCACTGTATGAGCCCATTGTTTGTCCCTTCATCTCAATTATGTCTCGACAAAGACATTATTGAGATCAGGGGCAGACAATTATGAAATCTCTTCTGTTTATCCCACTTCTCAAGTATTGCTCAAATTCTAGTTATCTCAACTCAAACTCTTCTGTCTCAGTGATGTCTTTTCTGTTTTTTATTAGCTCACCTCTTGCTCCTACCCTTTAGAAGTAAATCAGAAACAAATGATCACAGAATGATACCATTATGAGAAGTTGAAACTGATCGCAGAGATGAGATTGAGCAGCACATTTTTCTTAATTTCCTGGATTTCAAATAGCTTCCAATACTCCTCTTTTTTTGAACAAGCAAAAGCACCTAAAGTGAAGGTATATAAACATTTTTGCATGGAAGCTGAAGGTTTTTTCCTTCAACATTTTCTTATCCTTTTGCCGTTTCTTGGGGAAAATGAAAATGGCAGCGGGAGCTCGATGACTTCAGTGACTGTACAGCCACGTTCTTACACCGCGCTGCACTCATCAGTATGTTCCCAGTGAGATTCAAAGCCAATTTTAAAGTTCTCTGTCTGTTTCTGTCCTGTGGAAGTCAGTGTCGTATACTTTATGCATAACCAAGCAAATGTAATGGTGAAAAGTTCAAATTTGCTGAATTGCTCTAGGTAAAGACACATTTGAACCTGTGCTTCTGCACAAATGTTTTCTACTCAAACTCCATTAAATCTTTGAGGAACTTTTTACTCCAGCGCATTAATGTGAGACTTTTAGTTACCGACTGATGGAGACTTGTGGGGAGTCCTCTGTCCTCCTGCTACCCTACATAAAAACAATCCCATTTAATCCCTCTTTTAATTGTGCATTAAACGGAGTACTGGTGGTATGGTGTAAGTACTCTTACTCTGAGGGCAGAAAAGTCGATCCAAGCATCTCTGCTAGACAACGCACACATTTATTTTGTGCTTCCATCCTGCACTGTTCTGCTCCCCTCCTCATTCCATTCCCAAGGGCGGGCGATACTTGTCTTCTCATCTTCACTCCATTTGCCCTACAACAATTTTCAGACAAATACCAGCACACGCTGCCCTTTTTGCAGTTGTACAGTACTATATTTTTCCCAACCCTGTTGTGCCCTGCAACCATTCACTCTGCACTACAGGCTAAAGTACATGCACACCTCGCTCGCCTCCCGCCACCCCGACAGCTTCTCACTTCTGGCCTCTAACCATTTGACAATTACTTTTCACCACGCTGACCTCTCATCAGCACTCTACAACACTCTGTCTCTCATCTGGCTGCCCTTTACTTATTTTCAGTGAAGCTTGCAGAGGCGTTGGAAGGCGGAAAAAAAGTTCTTGCATTGGAATGTATTAACACACTCCTTCCATTTTTTTCTCCCTGCGTCTCTACCTTCCTCACCTTTGCCTTTCTTAACTTCCCTCATCTCATAACGGCATTCTTGGCCTCAGCTTTACCATTTGTTCTGACCTTTCTGACTGTCTCATATCCACTTTAACTATCTCTCCTACATGTAGAGCTCCTTTCCTTCCTCATGTTCTTACTGCTTAATCCCATCTTTCTGAAAAACTAGCAGACACATACCCTTCCCTCCTACATGGCAGCAGATGCATGCTAAGGCTGTAGAAAGGAAAGGACTGAGAGGACGTCAGACACATCCATTTGATATATGAGAGACCACAAAGCAGAAATCTACTGCTGCAGGGCTGCATTACAGCTCCAAAGCTGGCGTCAGAGGCAACACATCTAAGACTCAATGCTGCAGGTAATCTGGATTCAGAAAGACCAAACTTAACATTTAACATTAAGCCGACTGATGCGCAAACAAATTTACTTAATTAGATATGTAGATGGAAAAAAAAAAAAGTTTTGTACATGCATGCTCACAATCACTCTGAAAATAAAGCATAATCACCCCGGGCATTCTTTAAAAACTGAATTTAATAAATGCAGATAGCTTTTTGTGAAATTGTTTTCTACTTAAACAAACAGCCCCTCAGTCACAAATTACAAACAAAAATGAGATTGAGTCTCTTTTCAATTCATTTCACATCACAAGGGGAATATGCAAATTTAGGGGGGGGGGGGGGGGGGCAAGTCGGAAAAGAGAAATTGGATTAAAGGCAGCACGAGGCGAGATGCTGACTGTGAGACAGAGGCAGGAGGAGAGACGAGGGCGGAGGAGAGAATGAGAAGGTTCCCAGACAAAACAGGCTGCAAAGAGGTGATTACCACAAACTGAATACCGGTCTGCCCACAGATAAGTAAAGGCGAGGGGGAGAAGCCACTCCAATATCCTCCACTCCAACCCACTTAGGACAGCACTGCAAGTTCAATACTTCTCCAAAGCTATCACATACCATTAACAGGTTCCCACTCGGGTAGAAAGAAAGGGATTCTTCGGGTGGGACGACCAAAAAGGAAAAATCCCCACCGCAAATTTAAACTGACGTCCTCGGCGGGCCGGTGAAAATCCTTTACAGGAAGAGCTGAAGTGGCCCTTTACTCCCTCTCCACAAAACAACACTGCACAGCCAGTTTCTCCGAGTCATGAGTCATGGCCTACTTCCACTGCTTTTACCTTCCTCTTTTTTCTCTCAAAGATGGGTTGATACGCAGAGGCTATGTCAGAGATATATCATTGTTTTCTCAGGGGGATTTTTGGTGCACTGAATATAGCGTAGAAGTTAAATATTTCTCCGGCATTAGCAGGGGATCTTTTTCATGTCATAGAAGGATGCTTTTCATTTGGCTCTGAGGAAGAACAAATTCTTTAAGCAAACAGGGTGATGCTGCTGTGTGCTCAGACTGATCCAGGACCAGTGTCAAAACCTGGCAGGGGGCTCAGAGGTCTATTTCATTTCCAAAGCACTGAAATGTCTTTTATGACCTCTGAAAATGTACACTGAAAAAAAATATTTTTTTGACCTTGTAAAAATCACTTTGATGTGAAAAGTCAATTCTACAAGAGTTTTGTATAATCCTGTTTTTACTCAAAAAAGGCATAATTTTGTTAAATGCTACTTAACATTAGTATATTTTAACTTAATTTTAAATTGTAAGTATACCTCACAATTATCAGGTAATATCCAATGTTTTCATTATGTGATCAACTTGTAAAAAGTAAGTAAACTTTACTATAGATGCCCCATTCTGATACCCGGATCGGATATCGGCTCCGATATTGACAAATTAGCTGGATCGGATTATTTGCTTGTTTGTTAAAAGATAAAATTAATTTATATCTGTGTTAATTTGTTACCTTTCTTTAAACAAGGCTATATGTTAATGTCAAGCTTGATGCCTTCACTCACATGGCAAAACATGCAGTTTATTTAATCAAAAGAAGTATCAGATCGGTATCCGGTATCGGTCGATATGCTCAGCTCAGGTATCGGTATCGGATTGGATCAGAAACACTGGACTGGTGCATCTCTAAATTTTAATTTGCCTACGCGGTCCTTTCAGAGGGGGTGAAGTTATTTTCAAAATTCAACATATCTGGACCACAAAGGCTCATGGGAGATGCACATTCAACAGGAGTTTAACCTTTTGTGAATGTTATGCAATAAATTAGAGTTACTTGCTGTGTTATGGTTTACTTTGAGACAATGTTATAAAATTCTGTTGTGTTTGAATTGTAAAGGTGTTACCACGAGTGAGAAGAACAGTACAGTTAATTAAAGCCATCCTCCCCATTCATGATGGAAAAACTCCACATCCTTGTGACATTATAACAATTGTCCGTCAACTGCATTTATAGTTTAACTGAAAATGACTAGTCTGTTATAGGGATGGGCATATCAATACACTGGAGTTGATACTTCGATACCAGACAGACAAAATATCAGAACTGGTACTTCTTTGAGTATTGTAATACAAAACAGGATATTTGTTTCCACTTCTGAGAGTTTTAGGAAATGAAATTATGTGTGAAAGCAGCCAGATTCTGGCTTCTGTGTCACATGATGGTAGTCATGATGTCATTATGTCATGATGATGCTGCGACTGTTAGTGATGATGATGAAGTTTTGGTATTTTTCAGTGCTTTAATGCAGATTATTGCACATTATGTTTTGGTAAATTTATAATATTATGACTGCATTTTATATTTGAACATCTTAACCTGCATTTAAGTTATTTGATAATTGTTTTAAAAGCATTTCTTTCCAGTATTTCTGTTCTCAAGTTTTATTTATATCTAATACTGCTCTTCCATTCCAGATATTAATGCAAACTGTATAATCTAGGAATGAAAAATATTGGATTTTGGGATATCATAATGCGATATTTTAAAACTCTTGGCAGATATCAATACCGATATTAAAGCTGATATTAAAATAGCAGTGTTGTTATCCATTTCCGACACTTTGAAAAAATAGGGGTGGGAAAAAATATCGATACACTTAAATATTGCGACATTTTCCTATGCCAATATTAAATTGATATTCAAAAACGTGGTACCAATCTATTTTACTTACAAAATCTTGCGAGATTTCATCATTCTGTTACAAAATCTTGCGATATTTTGATAATTCTCACGAGATTAACAGAAATATAAAATATCACAAGATTTTGCTAGTAAAATAGATCAATACTGCGTTTTTAAATGTCAATATACTGTACAGTATCAGCATTTGAAAATATCGTGATATTTCAGTGTATTGATAGTTTTTCCCATCACTAGAAGTTTTAAAGTCTGTAAAAAATAAGTTTTTTTTTTTTTAAACTTTAGAAACAGCGGGCTGATCGGTTAAATATTGGTTAAATATCGGTGGGGTGGCCGATCTCTGATACTCAGTTTAAGGCCGATATGGGCCGATACCAATAGGGGGCCACTTATATTGTGCATCCCTAGTACAATCATGTGATTTTCTTTTAAGGGACAAAAAGTATTGGTAAAGTATCGATAAAAAAAAGTACCATAAACTACTGGTATTGTATCGACAGGGGAAATTTTTAATTTCTCATCCCTCGTCTGTTAGTCCCAGTGTGGTTGTTAAAGAATACTCTTAAATAATATTTATTCCAATCTGAGATTTTGAGTAAACTGAGTCAAAGTAAAATTGACTAATCCTGACAAAGTAAAACTCAATGACAAAGTTGATAAATATGAGTAAAGGTTACTTGGGTTTTTCTTGTACAAATAACTCATACATGCAAGTAAAGTTTAAAATTTACTTACCATTTCTGCATGCAATAACATTCCTAGGATTTTCTAAGTAAATAATACTCTACAGTTTTTTCGGTGCACAAATACATAAGAAACGATGCTTCAGAAGTGCTCTGATTATGTGGGATCTTATGTACTTTGAAAAAAGAATAATTAAAAGAAAAGAAATCAACATAAAATGCTTGGTTTTAGGAAAGAAAGAATAATTTCTAACTTTGGGAGTGTAATTAAAAAAATAAGTGGTGTAATGAATCACAGCATTTTGATGGTGATATGTAACAAAAGGATATTACTTCAGAATGAGCTTGAATAATTAACTAGCAGAAACCAGTCAGAGATGCTGCGTGATTGCATTAACTGATCAATTACTGCAGCGAACACCAATCAAAACTATGTCTAATGATACCAGATCTGCAGCAGATATAGGATTTGTGGTTTAATTTAATCTAATGCATGACTTTAAGCCGACATTAGCACATGCAGAACAGTTCGCCTTCCTCTCAACATTGTTTTTGGATCACGACGTCTTCACTGTTCAAACATGTCACATCTTAGACCCGCAGGTGGAACAAGTGTTGAGTTTTGGCTAAGCACATCCTCTTTCAGGTAAGTAACTCTGCAAGGATAGACCCCATACTGAGAGTAATCCAGACCTGCTGTTCCATCTCTGCTTTACGTGCAGTGTGCCAGTATTTCTAAGAGTCAAACTTGGCTTTTTAATCTCCATTTGAACAACACTAATTACATCTCATCAGATGGCTCTAATCATAACGCTGTACTCACAGCAAACTTATTAACGCAAAACAGCCGCACACCACTGTGATTAGCTTTTCATGCCCACATTAACCATTTAATAAATGCTTTCAATATACATTAAGCGTATCTGCATTTGCCAGTTAATGACAATGCGTGCTTTTCCCCAAACAAAATGTAACCTGTGTAATCTTGTTACTACTGAAGGAAATGAACAGAAAAGGGAAATCACAAATGTCCACGTTAACACAGTGGTGCTTGAAAGTTGGAAATATTTTCTGTTGACCTGCAAAAATACTAAACCTAAAACATAATTAGATTCTCATAACTGCTTTTAACTGCTTATTGTTTTTTTAAGGATTGTTACAGACCTACAAGTAAAAAAATATGTGGGCAGGAACGACTGCTTCAGTCCTGCACAAAAGGCAAACTTCTGGTGTAGAATTAAGTGTTCAATTACAATTATTACAAAGTATTCTGATATATCACATAATTTTTATCAGCATGGCAGCGCTCCGCTCACATTATGAGACCAGAATTATAGTTGTTTTAAAATGTTCCTATTTACATTAACAAGTTTAACCTGTCAGTCACTATTGTTGTTTACAAATTAACTTTTTCAGATTATGTTTACATACAATAAATGTTTAAATCTAACTTGTCAGAGCATCATTTTTTTTTTTATTTCAATTTTTTTACTTTTTGATTGCACTTTTTCCGGTTTGTAATCCAGATGCATGTTTCTGCATCAAATCTTTATTTTTGTATCAGTAAGTAATGAACCTAATTTAAGCTGATGTGCATTTGAGATATCAAATAGTTTTGATATCTTTTAGAAAATGGTTTAGAGGCTTGCTGAAAGTTTTTCACTGGAAAAACGACATATTTCTCCATTAAAAGGGTTAAAAGTCTTTGGTTTTTTTAATTATATTGATGTCATGATTAGGTTTGCACAATACTTGCAATTAAAGAAGGAAAAAAAAAATCAGCCGTAAATGAAAGCAGTTCAAAATGACAAATGAAATAATAAATAAAAATTCCATGAAAATCATACATTGATTTTGAATAGTGGTTTAAAAGAAATATTAATAGCAGACCAACAAAAAAATGAAACGAGTAAACAAGCATGATGAGGCTCCGAAACTAAAATTTTATTGAGAAACACTTTGAGACAATCCCTGCAACCAGGTGTTTTCTGAAATGTTCAAAAAGACTTCTGCACCTGTTGACAGATATTTTGACCCACTGGTGATGGGAAAGGTGCTCTAATATGTCTGGGGTAATTTTGCTTGTTTTTTTCATTATTATTATTTTCAACAACAATTCAAATGCAATATTTTATTTCAAGAGATTATAATTTTGTAAATTTTTATTTATCATTGGTTTCTTGTAATTTGAATTACTTTGCAAATTTAGCCTTTTCTTTAATGGGAGGGTATAAATAATTTTGAGGACGACTGCATGTGTGTTATCGGTTATCAGTTATCGGTATCAGCCTTTAGGAGCTGAAATTGATCGGTTATCGGTATAGTTTTTTTATTGTGCATCCCTACAAACTGTCCACACTCAGATGC
This sequence comes from Atherinomorus stipes, assembly GCA_023101725.1. NCBI lineage: Eukaryota > Metazoa > Chordata > Actinopteri > Atheriniformes > Atherinidae > Atherinomorus > Atherinomorus stipes. Next base: position 18,894 of record JALJCO010004147.1, read on the forward strand.
AACAAAACAAGCCCAGACCATGACGTCACCCCTGCCATGTTTGACACTTGCATTAACGCTGTTTCCAGTGGTTTCAGAGCAGTGGCTTCTGTCAACAGCCCCGCCGTGTACACCACAACTACTCAGCCCTCTCCTGAAGGTGGATTAATAAACATTAGGAGAGGAAGAAACTTTGTTTATATAGCACCTTTCACAAACAAAGTCACAGAGAGTGCAACATGAAAACAACACAAGAAATGCACGAAGTAAAACACAACAAAATACAAACCATCAAACAACCAGCCTCATGTCCAATTAGCTTAAAGCTTCCCCGAATAAAAATGTCTTCAGCTGATTTTTAAAACAATCTACTGAGAGGGCCTCACGGGGGCACAGAGGCAGGCTTGAAACGACATGAGCCACAATGACAACAGCCCTTAGACTCATACGTGATGTCACAGACTAATGCAGTGGTTCAGGTTTTCTGTGTGTCCCCACTCCAGCACACCTGATTCAAATCAAATGGATCCAACAGCCTATCACACAATAAATACTGCAGTTCATGTGAATCAGGTGTGAAGGAGCAGGGACACATAAACCTGCAGGACGAGGGCAGAGGTTCCCCCACACCTGGATTAATACATGCCTATAAGAAAATTGGTCTTAAATTGCCTCCAAACTGTGACGGATTGTTACAATTTTCTCTTTTTTAAAAGAAAAGTGCTCAATCATATCATATAACTTCCTTTAAAGGGGAATTTAGCTTGGTTTGTTTTCATATGTCCTTTTATATATGTGAGTGATGGAGAAAGGAATTTTCCAGATAGCTCCAGTATTTATCCGGGCAGGCAGCTTAGCAGCCCGGCTAATGACAAGTATGGGGCAACTGGCCCCTGCGTCTAAGTTTGCCCTAAAAATGTGCTTTTTTCCACACGGAAGGGCTCGGATAGTCTTAACGAGTGTCTGACATCATACTGGAGAGGAGAAATGAACAACAGTATCTACATTACCTGGCAATCGCTATTTGTTTTGGTGTTTTTGTCGAAATCTCAGGAATCAAAATCAAATCTCATTACGAAATCGCATGATAACTCACGACAAAACACCAGTGGGGGACACGAGTTATCGCACGATATCCAAAATCAGGTGATAACTAACGTCAGAAATGCAGTGGGGGACACAAGATATCGGGCGATATCTGAAATTGTGATAACTCGTGTCAAAACACCGGTGGGGGACGCAAATTATCGCACGATGTCTGAAATCACGTAATAACTCGTGATTTATCGCGTGATTTCCAAAATCACGCAATAACTCGAGTCAAAACACCGGTGGGGGACGCGAGTTATCGCGCGATATCTGAAATTGTGATAACTCACGTCAGAACAGCAGTGGGGGACCTGAGTTATCACACGATAATTCGCGTCCCCCCCACCGCGAAATACTCCATATATTACTCCGAGGTATAATACTCCATATAATACTCCAAAATACTCTGGGGTGCACGCGAAGAAAATCGCGTGATTTTATGAAGAAATCATGCGATAACTCACGTGATTTTTTGAAATTACGCGATAACTCGCATCAAAGCACCGGTGGGGGACGCAAGTTATCGCACGATTTCGGACACAAACACCAATCTCCAGGTAATGTAGATACTTTCATTCATTTCTCCTCTCCAGTATGATGTCAGACACTCGTTGAGACTATCCGAGCCCTTCAGTGTGGAAAAAAAGCAGGTTTTTAGGGCGAACTTAGATGTGGGGGCGTTGCCCCATGATTATCATTAGCTGGGCTGCTAGGCTGCCTGCCCGGCTAAATACTGGAGCTATCTGAAAAAATTCCTTTCTCCATCACTCACATATGTAAAAGGACATGAAAACAAAATTCCCCTTTAATCCATCATATTCAGTCCAACTTGTGATATTGGGCCATCTTTTGTAGGATTTTTAGGTCATGTGTGAAAGCCCCCTGATGTTTGAGGGCATATCTATACAGAAATATAGACATCTTTTGAAGGTTCACAAACTTTAAAGTAGAACTTTACTCTGTAAAACATGGCTTATGTGGGTAATCGCAACAGCTGCAGTAAAAGCATAGAGCAGGAGAGTTGGTGCTGTAAAAAGGATCAGAGGCCACGGGGAATCAGAGCTGAATAAGATAAAACTGATGGTATGCCTCAGTTGTGGGCAAAGTTAATAATAAGTGACTGATGCTGCAAAAACAACTACCTTTGGGAGCAATCTTTAGCTGTGGTATTGATTTCTACGAGCGCACCTTTCATGCTGCTCTACTAGTTTTGTGCTACAATATTGTTTTGTCCACCTCACTTGGTTCAGTATTTTCTACGTTACCTGTTGATGCTTTGTTTAAGCTTGTTTTGGGCTGCTGATGTTTGACATTCAGCAGGTGACTGTCAGCACCAAGGACAGCTCTGCGCCACAGCAAGTTCACTGTGGTAAAATCAGTCAAAATCATGCAACGCATGAGACCTCATTAGACCTGTTGTTATTGTGCCCGGGGTTAATTTCCATAGGACCGTGCAGCCACTCGCATACAAACACACCTAAATCCAAAATGCCTCTCTTTTCTTTCCCCTATTCATCTATTAGCTCACCCCTTTATCTTGGAGACAGAGCACAAATTTACTGCCACACCAAAGCCAACCCACATGCAAAATCACGAGGGAGATTAGATTCTAGTCTGCAAAGAATCATGAAAAACAAGTTAAAATGGACTCATTCTATCAGAGACGTGTATGCACGGATTGGGAGTGAGACGAGCAGAAGAAAGGCCTGTCCTCCCAGACTCCCGTCAGGATTCTGTCTGAAAAGCCGGAGTCGCAGGATAAAGGACATGCCATGCCTTTGATCAGGGGAGGAGAGTTTTGCAGGTGAGAGAGGTAAAATGGAGGAACGTATCTGAATATCTGTCAGACTAGAGCGGCTGAATTCTGTTACTCATCAGTGAAGGGGGATAAAAAAAAAAACGAAAAATGTCAAATTTCTGACTTTTTTTTTTTTTTTTTTTTTTTACCTCCACCTCCCTTTACAAGACTGTATCCTAATCGGGCATGCAATAACAATCCAGAACATGCTGGGGAACGCAGCAGCAGCAGACAATTTGGATGAAAACAGTGCACGCTGTTTCCTGCACACAGAGAAGCTCAATTACAAAGCAAATCATTTTGATTCAATGTTTTCTCTTTTTTTTTTTTTTTCATGCTCTCGTTTTCGAGTTTGAAGCAAAACTTCAGCGAGAGACAAACCCAAAACCTGACTGATGTGGATTTCACCTTTCCTCCAAGTGTTTGAGAGGTTTTCCTGACTCTGGCAATGCAACTTCAAATCCCTGGGACTAGAGAGTGAATGAGAGGAGGATTAGAGGGGTAATGCCAGTAGATGAGAGAAAGAGGGTCACAGTGGTTTGCCACTCTGCAAGGATTAGCTCTGAAAACAACTTCACAGTGGCAAACTATGTCAATCAAGGACATAATTCAGTCAGTTTTAAAAAGACCCTTCATGAGTCATCCCTCTGCTACAAATGAGCGAGTCAGTTTTAAATATGTTGGACATTACAAATATAAACTGGGCAAATATCTGAGTGTGTTATGATTAAGGGGATTCTCAGCTGAATGTGTCATTACTGGTGAATCTATTCCAGACATGCGGATGGACAGACCATAATGAGGCACCTGTGGATTGAGCCTACAGCACACTGCAGCTGCAGCAACTGCCCCAGTATGCATGTGATCGATATGGCAGGTCTGATAAGGAGGCTTTGATGACGAAGTCCAGATGGTCATGTGCATGTAATGTGCAGCGTTTCATTAAAGCAGGGCTTAATCACCACAAAGCAAATAATTGCAGGGGGGAAAGAGGGGGGGTGCTTGGCCTAACTTCAGTGCGGATTGATAGAGGAATATTAAACACACCTCGTTTGTCTTGAATCTTAACAGTGAGCTCCAGGAAAGGCTCCGTTTCCCGATCCAACCTCTGGGCTATGGTGATATCTCCACTGTCGCGGCCCACGGTGACTGGGGAGCTCTCTGGCTCCGGGTAAATCAACTCGTAGGCGGCTGACTGAAACCTGGTGGGATTCAGGGTCATTATGACTGAGCCGATGCCCGCATCTTCGGATACGTTGAGAGAGAGCACAGTGGCGGGCTCGAGGAGCGCCCTGGGCGAGCGCGCTGCCCTCGCTGACCCCGTCATTCCAGCCGGACGCGTCGCCCACCGCTGCGGGGCGATGGTGACCAGTACTGCTTTACTGGTCAGAGAGGGCCATCCGTGGTCTCGAGCATAAGCATTGAATTTGATAGAGGAATTGAGCCCCAAGATTGAGTCAACCAGCAAGATTTCGCCTGTTTTCGGGACAACATAGAAGCTGCCATTTTTGGGGATGGAGACGTACGTCAACTCTGCGTTCTTTCCACTGTCCTCATCGACAGCTTCCAGCCTGTAAACTACACCACGGAGAGCCGCGGTGTCATCTAAACTTATGTGGATTCTGTCCGCACTCAGAAAAGTCGGTTCGTGATCGTTGGTATCCAAAACGTCCACTTTTACCGACGCAACCTCGAAGACGACGGATTCCGACGCGCAGGTCTGGCAACACAGACCGACGCTCAGCAGGTACTCTGCGCGAGCCTCCCTGTCCAAAACCCTGCAAGTTTTCAGCAAAATATTCCCCCGCTTGTGGTGGGCGAAGACGCGGAAATCTTCGCTGCCGTTTCCGTACAGTTTGAAGTGGATCCCGGAGGAAGGGCACCATTTTTGCGCGTCGATGCGCTTCACCGGAATGCTCAGTCCGTTTACTTTGGAAGCCGGTGGCGAGTTCTCAAAAACATGCCCGTGAAAGAAAGGCTGTCGCCCGCGGGTTTGATATCCAGCAGCCGGCATCAGAAGGCAGAATATAAGAGCACCCCAAATCATGTTGGTGGCAAGTTATTCCCTCCGCGCGACCCGAGGGAAATGACAGAAAATCATTCAAAAAGAAAAGAAAAACACTTGGGAGACGTTTCCTCCATAGTTATCCGCGGCACGATCCTTCCAGGAGAACCCTGCGAACTTTAAGCTTCTCCATCCTTCGTGCAGCACGGCTGCGTGCACGCGGTCACAGCGCTGCAGGCAGTTTGCTGTTTTCGTATCCAGCGTTCAGCACCAGAGCACCGGACAGCGCCAAGCGCGGGGGCGTGGCGGCGCGCGGGGATGTCGCTCCTCGGTGAACCCCACCCTGCGCGATGGTCAGGAGGGGCTCTGCCTCACACCTTTTCACGGCGTGCACACGCAGCTGTGTGGCACATAAATCCGCTCTCAGCATAAAGAATTGTTGATGGAGAGGAAATCAGTCATGCTTTCCCCCCACCGAACCCAACACATGCTCCTTTTCTGTGCCACGCTCTCCAGCCTGTTTCCAAATACTGCTTGTGCCTTCCTTAAGTCTGCGTTAGTTGCTGAAGGGAGAATTACTCATGCACAGCACTCATCCTCCCCCCGAGGAACTGAACCTACGACCTAACGCTCTCAAGCCTTCTTTGAATTTTAGGTTACTGTTCCCAAACCACACTGCACATGTTTACACAATCACACATTTCATTTATAGCTTAAAGAAACGAGGAAAAACTGCAAAATGCCTCAATATAAATGCAAATTCAAGGATCTGGGCTGTTAAACTGTGTAAACATGATGATTTATGGCAGCCTACGCTGAGCACTTCCATATGTCTTTGCAGCCAGAATGTGCACATAAGAGTTCAAATTATGATTGTCATACTCCATGCTCCTCTCTCCTTTCTCACTCTGCAGTGCCAAGCACCCAGAGAAATCCTTAATCTGTATGTGGCAGCCGCTAATTCCCACAGAGTGAAAACTTTCAATTTCCTTCACATATCTGTATGTGACAAGTCAGAATGCTAAACGCCTCACTTTGATCTGTGAGGAGGATAAGGATATAACAGGTGAAAGAGCAGGCTCTGTTGACTTTTTCTATGTCACGTCAAGCTTTTTTTCCCTGCATGGATCGCGTGCATCACAGGTTGGGTGCTATGCAATATTTCTCTGCTCGCAGAAAACATCTGTGGAAATTCATCAAAGCGCCGGTTGAATGATTCTTATCAATCCGAAACCACAATCCATCACAGCAGTTTTTTGCCAAATCCACTCTCTGCAGTAAACTGTTCATTTCAGGCAATAACTCTGGGAACTGGCAGCAAGCCTCCAGACAATTCTGAATCACAGCGTGCAACTGGAGCACATATCTCATATTGGTTGATCGTTGCATTCTTTTATGTGGCACAAGCTCGGGGCTGTGTCACCCGAACACATGAGCCATCCCGTATATTTGCTGCCGTTCGGTTTGATCTCTGACCTGAAGATGGGACAGACATTTCCAAATATGTCCACCAAAGACAAAAAAAGAAAAAAAGAACTCATGCGTATTTATGACAGGGACCTATTGATGGGAAATGACCTCATGCAGCATTACTTGCATGTCAAAGAGACCCTGTCTGGGAGGACCTGTGCGCTCCATCCTACTCTGTAACATTTCTTTGAACTTCTTAAGTGCTTCATGAATGCAAATCAACTCCTGTCTTTTATCACAATGTCTCACATGGTGGAATTCGCCGTGACTGCTAGTGTGGGAGATAGCTGTAGCAGGGGCTAATTCAATCAGGCCAGAGTGTGAGGGATAGTTTACTTGAGGGTTGCTGCAGTTATCTGCTGAGATGAAACGCCAACATGCACCACATAAAAACAAAGCTGTAATGAATTCTCAAAAAAAAAAAAACCAACATCATAAAACAGCCTCATCATCTCTCTTCTCTAACAGATAACTGGGAGCTGCAGGGCATTAAAAGGAGAAAAAAAAATCACACCGAAGAAAGCAGTCAGTGAACATTAGAAAGCTTCATGCTTACTTAATGAATAATTGACCAAATCCATTCCCTTCACTCAAACAGAGGCAGGCACAGCTTCTAAAGCCAAAGATTGGAGCCTTGTAACATTTAAAACCATCTACCTATGATTCTGTGTAGACCAGGAGGGATTCTGGGAAAGGAGGCTGCATTATGTCACTTGTATGTTAAGAGCCGGGATGTCCATTATTCTTCCAGGAAAATGGACTAAAATATCAGGAAATGATGGAGGGTTGTGTTAACAGGACTTGGCACTAACATCAGTTCATGGGCAGTTTATGGCGTAGAGAGAGTAGAGTGTTTAAAAAGTCTTAAAAATAGACTGTTCAGCAGAAGTCAGTGGAATAATTGGCTGAGACAGGCAGGTTTATTAAAGAATGACAGGACAATTAAAATGGATGACTAAGCATCCAATGCTGCGGTTGCCATTCATCAGCAGACACTTTGAGCGAACGTTCATGGAAACCCTGTCCCAGATGTGAAGTACCGTTTCTGGGAACGCCGTGACAGGAGGAGAAGTTCTGCGCTGCTGTTTATTGTGGCGCTCCTGCGTATACGGGGCCCTCAGGACATTTTACCTCATCAAAACCTGAAGGCAAAAGCCGTTGAAGGGGCTGGATAAATATAAAGGCATCCCCCTCGTGTATTAGGTATGGCAGCTAATTAGATTTGATCTGTGAACCCCTTAAGGCACCTCATGTAAGCTATGCTGCAAAAACTATAACTGTTTATTAATAGATCTATTAATTATGGAGCAACGTGTGCAACCAGGTTGAGAATTCACCTTCACTAATGATGTTATAGAGGAAGCTTTTGTGAGGTAAAAGGTAAAATAAAACATTGACAAAACTAAGCTCATTACTGAGCATCTGGTTGAACTTTTAACTCAAGACGAACCGACATAAAAGCCGACTTTCTTCATACAGTAAGTTTATTAAATGAGAATAACGGCAGCCACTTTGAAGGAAAAATGCTTCCAGCATTTGATGAAAACAAGACTTCGGGGCCACATCTTGTCTGAGAAGTGTTTTTATTATATCTACACAGTGATTAGCGGAGCCTGGGGTTTACTCTGTGATTAGCACATGAGGAAATTATGCACCGGTTTGAATCTTCTTGTTGCCTTGAACAATCTCAAATTAAGAGATTTTTCCTGGCATGAAAAAAAAAACAATGGAGATCACAAAAGAAGAAGAAAAAAAAGGCAAAGCTTAGTTGTCTTTATAACTCAGCCTAATTGAGAGGTGGGGTTTTTATAAGATGCTATGTTGGTATTCTGTTTGAAACACGGTTTAGACAGTGAGAACATAACCTTGGATGCATAATAAGATTCTGCAGTCTTTTTTTCTGAGTTAATTATCCCATCAAGCCGCTGCCATTAGGCAGGTTTCCATCTCTCAACCAGTTCAAGGCAATAAGCTAATGGTGTAAATTCAATAATGGGCTATTTACGAGGGTGGCTGGATTATGAGGGACCCGTTGGGGTAGAAAGTGAAAAACACTGAAGGCGTCGTGAGCAGAGCAGACTTATGATTTCCTCGACATGCAGATCCTGCAGCATCTTCTAAATGACTTCCAAAAGGAGGAGAGCCTCCAGACACCCCCAGCCCCCACCATCAACAGTCGAACCACAGATCCAGCTGCCACTTTTTCACTCTCAGGTCCTTATTCAGACCTGCATTTGGTTTTTCTGGATCATTTCAATTCCACTTTGTCACTTTGCTTTTATGCTTGAAATAACTTAATAAATCAAAATAACTTCTTTATTACATCTAAAACAGCGTTTCAGAGCCATGAACCTTCAATAAAGAAAATATTCAATATTTATGTTTATTACCATAAAACTATTATCTTGAGTCAATTTAATATTTGTTAAAATTTATATATTTTATTTTATTATTTATTTTAATATTTTATGTCAATATTTAATTATTTATTTTATTTTATTTATTATAATTATTAATTATTTAATTATATATTATTTTTCTATTTTATTTATCATTATTATTATTATTATTTATTTTATTATGTTATTTGTTAGTATAAACATTGCTCAAACATGTAACAGTGAAGCTGTCTAGATGGAAGAAGGGTGATGTGGCAGCCTTTTATTTGTGATTCTTAGTTAAACTAATGAATTTTACATCACTTGACATAATTAGTGTCCTGTACAAAATGTTTTTTTCATGTTTGGAGACCTGGATGTGGGTCAGGTGAGACATGAGCATGTAAATGCAGAGGCTGAGGAGTCAGGAGCGACACTGAAATATTCAAATGTGTAACACATCAATCTAAGACCATTTTCTACGTTAATTTGGGGATTTCACATGATGTATGGAAAAGCTCCTTCACTTATCAAATACAGTCATCCTCAATATTATTCATACCCTCAAATTAACCCTTTCAACCCTGTGCCTTTTTTTAAAGCATCTGTTTAAAAATTGTTCACCCAATAATGAAACATCAAGGGCTGTTTTAGTCCTTTAGGAGTCACAGTAAAGAGGGATTTGTGTTAGATGTGTAAATACAGTATCAGCAAATGTATTACTGGTGAAAAATAAATGTAGAGGGCACACAGCAGAAATGAAAAAAGTTTCAGGTTTGGTTCCTTTTTATTATTATTTTTTCCAACCACAATTCAAAAGCAACATTTTATTTTATAAAATTGTAATTTTGTAAATTTTTATTTATTACTAGTTTCTTGTTATTTGAATTACTGTTGGGAATTTAGCATTTCCTTTAACTGGAGGGTATGAATAATTTTGAGGATGACTGTACATATTTCTCGCTCAAAACGCAGTAAACATGATGAATACTCCCTGACCAGTGCATATTTATTCTTTTATTTATTTGTGATGCCCAAAGATGATTAAAAACAATTAGTAAGAGAAAAAAAAAATCCTGGAAGATATCATAATTCATGCATTAAAGGGTTAGTACAGTAAGTCAAAAACCTTATAGACAGTGGGGAACAAAAACCATATATAATAACAATCTCAGGGATATTTTTCCTGCTCTCTCTCAATAACACACTAATTCCAGCCTTACTTTCCCACTTATTCATGACTAATATATGTTTTATTTTTCAGAGGCATGCTGTTTAGTGCTTCTCCTCTGAAAGGACTTAATGCTCATACATCATGCACCGGTACAAAAACAGGTTGTTGGGTTTTTTTCCAGGAAAAGCAGCTGCAGTTCATCATCGCTGCTGTCCGTGGGTAAAATATACAGTCAGTTTAGCAGCAGGACTAATATCTCACCGATTAATGAGGGGGTTTTCAGCAACCACCCAAAATACAAACTCCACATTTCCCAGTATGTTTTACAAAATAAATGCTAGCAAACACCTGCGAGACCAACATTTAGTTGGAAAACAACCCTTCATGTATATGTTTACTTGTGCTTTCAGGCTAATTTGAGGTTACTTTCTGCTGTTTTCAGTTTATAGTATCAAATAAGACCGTCTTTTGTCAGTATTTCGGAGTTTTGAGTTGGATAAAGTAAATACTGTATTCCGTGTTTGTGGGATTTGTAGTTTTTGGGGAACAATTACATTTTAAACAGCAGCTTACCTGGTGTTCTGTCTCCGTTTGGCAACCCTCTCAGCTTCTTTTACTCCATTAAAAAGTCTTCTCCTTCCCTTTCATTTAATTTAAAATATTAACCTGGCATAAATAACCTCATTATGGCTCAGAAATCCTCCTTCACTGCCCATTTAACGACACGCGACCAGCGCAGTAAGGATCTCCGGCGCCCCCATCTGTCTACTGAAAGTACTGCAGCGCTGCAAACAGCCCAGCTGCCTCAGAGGAAAATAATCTCCAGTTTCAAGTTGCAAATTTGTTATTGGTGTGCCTCTGAAAAAATATTGATAAATCAACAAAAAAAAAAAGAGGCTAAACTAACTAAGCAACAGAAAGAAAGCTCCTAAGGAAATAAATGTCTAATTTAATTACACATTTCAAAAGTCTAATGTTAAGAAAAAATACAGAACTTCAAAAGGCTGAGAAAAGCAGCTGGAGTCGATTTCACATTTAAGATTACTCCTAATTAATTAAGGTTGATAGAACAAATAACTGCTCTACATTTCAACAAACTCAAATATACAATAATATAAAATTAATCAACAACCCCAGTGTTAACTTTTCTGTTAAAAACAATAAACAAAAGACAAGTGTTTTTTTTTTTTTTACAGAAAAAAGCCTGTTTAATTGCAGAATATATTGACAGTACAGTACAGCAATATAAACATTGCCATATTGATTCTATCTTTACATGAAATTACACAGCTGCTGTCCAGCTTATTAAACGAAACAGTAATACGGTACTTGGACAGTAACGATGAGGAACACAACGTACAGACAGGCTCACAGAGCGCTTCACTCTCCACTGAGAAGTGGCTGTGTTCATGGAGAAATGCACATTTATGATAATCATAAAAGCAAGAACAAGGACACGAGCCATTCAGTCCCCAGCGGAGTGATGTTCAGAGTCCACACGGGCAAACCGGACTGAAACAACTGGTCACACAGGGAGCAGAAGGAAAACGGTCACAAAGCCAACTAAATAAACCAAACAGAAGAGTGAAAACAGAAAAACAAAAGGATTACTTTGTACGTAATCAATACAATCAATAATGGAATACATACATAACATGAAAGGACTTGACAATGTTTGCAGTCTCGTACTGGACTGGCCTTTATTCACCACACGTGACGTCCGGTTTGTTACTTGTGCTTCGGTTCGTGTGTCAGACGAGCGTTTCTAACTACAAACGCTCTGCTTGTAAGGGCACTATAGCTGCATCCCCTCCACCGACTACCGGAGGATTCTGGGAGCTGACCTGTCATCCGTTACTGTTCTGCGCAGCCTCACCCCCCGGCGTATCGTCACCAGTATATCCACGTCCCCCCGGGTCGCAGAGGGCGGCTCCTGGAGTGGGTCCCCCGGGAGCAGGCTGGAGAACGGGAAGTGGCCCTCACCGAGGGCGTGGGCGCTGGCTGCCAGCTCTCCTATCTTCTCCACCAGGCTGTGACGGTTGGCAGCGAGCAGAGGGTCCTCCTCTGCGCCGTGGGTGGCCATACCAGGGGCCTGCTGGGCGTAAACAGTCCTGTCTGCCCCTCCTCCTCCTCCTCCTCCTCCTCCTCCAGAGCTCCAGGCTGTGTCGGGGAGACTCATCCGCTTCGGAGAAGCTCTCATGTAATCAGCAGCCGACGGGTCGTCTCCGTACAGAAACTCCTCGCTGCCCGTACGATGGTGGGACGGGCTAGCGTACCCCGGAGAATCTGGCACTGTGGGGGTTTTAACCGGCACGATGGGGGGTCGGATGGGAATGGGGCCAGATGTAGACGGCGTTCGCCTCACGCCCGTTTTGGAGGATGGCGTCCTGCGAATGGTGGCGGTCCCGGAGGAGATGGCTCCAGAGCCGCTTCCGCCAGCCCCGTTGGGAGTCCCCTGCAGGCTCTTCCCTGCAGGGAGACCTGCTGTGCTCGCAGGCCTCTTGGTCTGGATCATGCGCCGGTAGCTCTGAGCGATGTTACTGTGGCGGGGGATGGTGGAGGACTTGTCGAAGTCTGCTTGCCCTTCGCCGTCGGCATCCCCGTTGAGAGAGTAGCACTCGTAGTCAGAGCCTGGAAGTAACCACCAATCATCTGATTTACTTTCTTTCCTCAAACTGCACGATAGAAATACTGACAGGTGTTTTCATACGTTAAAGGGGAAGTTCAGATTTTTCAACCTGGACCTATTTTCTAGCATGAAATTGTTCATTTACTCACCCAGACAGTTTTATTAATAATAATAACAATACATTTTATTTGATAGCGCCTTTCAAAGCACCCAAGGTCACTTTACAATGAGACAATAAAACACACAAATATACAACAACAAAGACACAGTTAAAACAAGGTAGGGAGATAAAATGATGTTAAAGATTATAAGCCATTTTAAACAGATAGGTTTTGAGTCTGGATTTGAAAAGGGAGAAGCTGTCGGTGTTTCTAATGTCAGGGGGAGAGCGACTGAAAGCTCTGCTCCTCGTGGTGCTGAGGGGGCGGAAGGAACGGTACGGAGTGATCTGGATGAGCTCAGACAGGTAGGGGGAGAGAGGTTGTGGATGGCCTTGAAGGTATGCAGGAGGATCTTGAAGGTGGATCTGAATTTTACTGGGAGCCAGTGGAGCTGCTGGAGAACAGGGGGTGATGTGGTGGAAGGAGGGGGTTCTAGTTATGATGTGGTTCTGCTGAGTTCTGGACTAGTTGGAGTTTATGGAGGAGTTTGTGGGGGACACCATAGAGAAGTGAATTACAGTAGTCAAGATGGGAGGTGACGAGACTGTGGACCAGGATGGCAGCAGTGTGGGGGGTGAGAGAGGGGCGGAGGCGATTAATAGAGCGAAGGTGGAAGTAAGCAGACCGGGTTATGTTACTGATGTGAGCATGAAAAGACAGTGAGCTGTCGAAGATGACACCCAGACTCTTTACCTGGGGGGGGGGGACTGTAGCGTTGTCGATAGTGATGGAGAAGCTGTCAGTTTTGGAGATGGTTGTTTTGGTGCCGACAAGAAGAAGTTCAGTTTTATTGCCATTAAGTTTGAGGAAGTTTAAGGTGAACCAGGGTTTTATTTCTGAAAGGCAGAAGGTGAGGGAGAGGGGGTGGGGGAAGGGGAGTGGAGTCGGGCTTGGTGGAAATGTAGAGCTGGGTGTCATCTGCGAAGAAGTGGAGCTGGACGCCATATTTACAGAAGATAATGGCAAGTGGAAGAAGGTAAATGATGACGAGGAGGGGCCCCAGGACGGAGTCCTGAGGCACACCGGAAGTGACTGGTGAGAGGTGAAGGATTTGAGCTGAATGAACTGAGTACGGCCAGTGAGGTAGGAGTGGAACCAGTGGAGGGGGGTGTGAGTGATGTCGAGAGAGGAGATTCTTGTTTTGGTGCAACTTGAATTCCTTCAGGAGATATTTAGATCCACTCCAGATCAGCGTATGTCCAATATAATGTAAGTGATGAGGGCAACCTCGCGCAGCCTCTAAATAAGGCATTATCTGCCACAAACTACTTCATTTCACCAATGTTTTGTTACCAAACATCAGTCAGACCCCCACCCTGTGAGCTCGAAGCAGCTTTGAGTTGCTTATTTGTGGTGATTTGTCCTTATTTACCGACATTTACCTGCTATGGTGTCGCATAACAGTGACATCAAAGCTGCTGCAGTAAAAATGTCTGTAAATAAGGACGGATCACCACAAAAAAAAAAAGCCACTTTAAGCTCACAGGGAGGGTCCTACTAACGTTTCATAACAAAACATCGGTGGAATGAAGGAGTGTATGGCAGATAATGCCTTATTTAGAGGCTGTGCAAGGTTGCCCTCATCACTTCCATTATATTGGACATACGCTGATCTGGAGTGGATCTAAATATCTCCTGAAGGAATTCAAGTTACACCAAAACTGTCTGGGTGAGTAAATGAACATATTTCATGCAAAAAAATAGGTTCAGGTTGAAAAAACTGAACTTCTCCTTTAAATTGCAGCTCCTGTGTTGTACTATAACTCTCAGTAATCACAGTGGGAATTAAGCATTACGCTCAAATCACACGACTGCTGAGTCTCAGTGAATAAAACAGAAAGGTGACAAGTTCATTCAGAAATTACGAGCTGCACATACAAGTCATGTGTTTCGCCTTGAGGGAGTGTTTGGATGTGTAGCAGTGTTACCTTGTGAGGGGATGGTGTCTTCAGAGCAGGAGGGGGTGTTGGTCTGGGAGCTGTAGCCGCTGGAGTACTGCAGCGAGTCCCTGCTGCTCTTCTGCTGCTCCATACTCAAGCCTCTGGTCAGAACCATGGCTAAAGTGCTGGCTGCCGGTGACAGAGGCTCTCCGTGCTGGAGCACACGGGCGGGGAGGAAATACATACAGATGAGGACACGTTTAAAATGTAATACACCACAGTGCAATCCCCATGGCATCTGAATTCATTTACTGGCATTTACATTTTCCCTCCCAGGACACCTCTTACCTTCGCTGTAATAATTCCTGGGCCACTTCTCGCTCTGTGTGGATCGTCTGCTTGCACCCCACAGTATCCCTGAGGACTGGGCGGAGCCTCCATTTCTCTCATCTTGTCCACCGACTCCCTCCTGCGCTGCAGAGTGCTGGCCAATGACGGCTCGCAGGAGCTCGACTTGGCCCAGTCCTGCGGCAGCAGACGGAATAATCACACCAGCTTCCAACTCTGCATCTCCAATCTTTGCCGCCCAACAGTTGAACTCTTAGTAAAACGCAGAAGCTGCTGAAATGGCTCATGATCTGGTTAGATGCATGTGCAGATTGGTGCAGACTGGAGGCTACGGCTACGTGCTAAATCTCAACTAAATGGTTATCGTGAGGTTAATCTACACAAAATGGCAGCAACAAAAACACAGAAAGCAAAAGCAGCAACAGAAAGAGAGAAACCAAAACTGAAAATTGCAAATTAAAAACAAACCTTCCAGCTAGGAACCTTTGATGTGGGTGAGGGAGTGTTGGATCCGGGGGAGTGGTTAAATGTGGGGGACGCAGGAAGTATGACAGATAGAGGTCTGATGGTGCCAGTGTGAGAGAAAGCAGGGCGGAAGGTACCGAAGGATGAGCATGAGCCAAACTGCGGATGGACAGACAAGTCTGAGTCAGAGTGCTCAACATCCACGAATAGTCCCGTCAAAACTGCACTGCGGCTGTCACCAAAAGCCCGAAGGCTTCTGAAGCTATAGATAGCATTGAGGGGAATGCACTGCACATCAGCGTGCATGAGTGTATGTCTGCATGTGTGTGTGTCCAGCGAGGCGAGCAGGCTGGTGAGAGATGCATGCAGTACTAACCGCTGTAGGAGAGCTGCACTCGCTGACAGACTGGCAGGTTTCTGAAGCCTCCGAGGAGGCTGAGCTTGTTGATTTCTGGGAAAGGGAAGATGGAGTCAAGAACAGTGGAGCTCCAGAGGAAACGGGGAGAAGGATGCAGGTGTGAGAGCCTGAGGAAGCTGGAGAGGAGCCCTGATAAGCTTCAGAGTAGGACTTTCTACCCCCTCTTTTAAGGGATCTATAGCTCATAGACTAGATCAAAAATAAAGTCGACTGTAAATCATTCTCTCAGAGAAAGAACATTGCATCAGTCGCTGTGCTGCTGAGTGTGTTCTGCACACTGCAATCTACTCAGACCGAGAGTCTGAATAACTTTATCAGTCCAGTGGGATACAAATTGAACATTTGCAAATGATAAGGCTCTATTACAGCAAAAACGAAAAGCTCAGTTTGACTATCAAGCTCTTGCTGAGATGAGGGATTTGTGTATGAAATGCAAACATGAAAACGCAGATCGGAGAAAGTGTGTTATTGTACATGTACTTTGTGAATAAAAGTGGTGTTATTGCTTTGTCCTTGTGCCCTGCAGCATTTCTGCCTGAGGAATCCCCGGAGACAGCGAGACTGCTTTGCTCTTGCTTTTGCTGGAATATAAAAATCTGCCTCTCTATCTGATAAAAGACGAGCGTTTAGAGTCACAGCTGCGACAGCTACCTGGCTGGTGATATCCGAGGGCATGGGTGACGGAGGCTTAGAATGGGTGTTGGCATCCTGGGAAACGAAGCCGGAGTCGTGGGAGGAGACGCTGCTGAGCCGGTGGGCTCCTGCTGAGGGCATCTGGAGCAGGCTGTTGGCAGGAAATCACAACGGCAAAAAACCCAGAATGCATATTAAACAGCATTATGATCAATATAGTTGCAGTTATCCCTTTTATTTCTTTTCTTTCGCTCGTTTTTAGGGATTTGCGTGTAAGCGTCGGGCAAAAACAGGAAAAAGGTTAAATGAAAATTCGATCACAAAAGCCGCGAGCATGAAGGCCGTTTAAACGGTGCCATTCTTTTAATTTTCGTGCATCAAAGAGCATTAAAACATTATCCCTTATTTGATTTCTCTTTCCCTCTGAAGATTAAGAGCCGCCTTTGTGCTTTTTCGTCTCCCGCTTTGTGATTCTCGCTCGGCGTTGCTTCCCTTTGTCACCCACACATTTTTTGAAATGTGCAACTTGCGCTTCTCACCTTCGCCGTGCACCTCCTCCTCTTCCTCCCCATCTCCCTCTGGAATATATCTGCAGTTATCATTTCTCATTAATCTTCATTCTCTAGGATCGGCGGGCTGAAGGAGCGATGCCAAATTAAATATGGCAAACTGAATAACCATCTTTAAATCTTTTTCTTTTCATCAACCTTTGAGTCTTCAACACTTTTTATTTCATTATGTATGTTTTACTACGAAAACTGAATCAGAAGGTTGTTTTTTAGAAAGAAAAGGACATTCAGGAGTGTAAACTTCACCCATACAAGTCGAATTTTCCTGTAAAATTAATGCACTAACTGAGATTTGTGCTGCACATTCGTCAGTGACGGAATAAAGAATCCTAAAAATAGGATGTGGTGTTAATTGGGACAAATATCGGAAGTGCTCTGATGGGAACTGTAACACTAAAGCAGGGTGATATCCTTTAAACTCAACATAACAAGGGATTTATAATCAAAGACAGATTTTTCTCTTGACCTAGAATCGTGCATTTATAAATAAACTGTTGAACCATCATCATTCGCCTTATGAATTTGTGGATTTTCAGTTCTTGTACAGCCTTGTGGCTTCCAGGCTGTGATGTCTGACAGCTTTTGACGTAATCTGGCTGTAAGAAGCTTGAGAATGACAAATCTGCCAGAAGCGAGAGCTGAGGAGCTGGCAAGATACCTCAGGTACTGCATGTAAACTGTCCCTGAGAGTTAGGCAGCTCGGTGCAGAAAGTATCTCACCCCAACACTCCTGCACGTCTTCAAAAGTTTCATTTCTTTGCTGCTTTGTTGTTGCGTGAGCTGAAACTAATGTGCATCTGTATTTGTTAGGGATGCATGATATAATCAGTCCCCCTATCGGTTTCGGCCTATATCGGGCTTAAAATAAGTATCAGACATTGGCCACCCCACCGATATTTAACCAATCAGCCTGCAGTTTCTAAAGTCTAAAAAAGAACAACTTCTTTCTACAGACTTTAAAACTTCTAAACACTAGGAGTGGGAAAAATATCGATACACTGACATATTGCAATATTTTCATATGTTGATATCATATTGACATTTAAAAATGCGGTATTGATCTATTTTACTAATGAAATCTTGCAATATTTCATTGTTCTGTTACGAAATCTCGTGAGAATTCACAAAATATCCTGAGATTTTGTAATAGAAAAATGACATCTTGCGAGATTTTTTAAGTAAAATAGATCGATACCATGTTTTAAAATATCGATTTGATATTGGCAAATAAAAATATCGTGATATTTCAGTGTATTGATATTTTTCCCACCCCTATTTTTCAAAATGTTGGAAACAGATAACAAAACTGCTATTGGCAATGACTGCTTATTTTTATCAGCTTTAATATCGGTATCGATATAGGTTATAGGCCACATGAGTTTTAAAATATCTGCATATCGGATATCGGCCAAAATTCCATTATCATACATTCCTAGTATTTGTTCAAAGCATCTCCAGCATTGACAAAATCCATCATTAATGACGTATAAGAGTCATAAATAGCACACTGATTTTTTTTTGTTATCTATTCTTGAACATTCCTGGGAAAGTTTTTTAACCAAGCAGACATACCTGCACATGCTGCTCTTCCTGGAGCTGGTGCTGCTGGGGGAGGAGGGGGCGTCTGGTAGGACCAGCTGTAATCAGAGCCTTTCAGGTCTCGGATAACCTGCAGGAACAAACCACAAAATGATGATAACAGAGCAGCAACAACAGGCACAGCAAAAACACTGCTTTTATATGTGATAGGAACTGAGAAGGAGACAAGATTGTTTCTTAAAACTGCGGGAAGCTGCAGTCTGAGGAAGAGGATATTCACCGCGGAGTAAAACCGTGCAATTTTAGGAACTCGTGCAGGTTGAAAATTGATGTGCATTTGTTACTTTAAGAGGAGTTTACATCAGCTGGAAGGAGTAAAAGGAGTAAAATTGGCTTTATGAAGAGTAAAAAAAGCTGCATCTGGATTTAATTAGACTGTATAGGCCTTTTTTGTCATTTCCTTGAAAACTTAGTTTTCAAATCAAATTTTAAAGGCACTTTTTATTCAAGAAATTGTAACACAAAGTGTTTCAAAGCACCATACATGGCGCAGAGCCCCCCAGTCCACCAGGACCTCCAAGACAATGCAGTGAGCAGAACAAAATCACCTCCCAGCGTGTAGGGCCCCCATAAGGAAGCATTGTAAGTGAAAGCTAATATATTTAAAGACCGTAAGAAAAGATAAAGAAAGTCAATAGATACAATAGTTATAAAATATGATAAATATATATATAAATATGTACACATAAAAATACAAAGATAAGATTTGAAAATTAATAAATATAAAATGTACCTGGACAAAAGATAAAATCCTAAAAACAGAGATTAAAAACTGTGAAACAATTTTTAAAATCTCTTTTGACCCCGATGACCTGAGCATCTGTTGGGAAGTGAGATTTAAAGTGCATCAGCAGCATAATGCACTCCTGTTACCTGCTCGCTGGCCGGTGGCAGCTTATGTGGGTCTTCAGTTAACACAGTGAGGTCATCAACAATGGCTTGTAAATGCGTTATCTCCCCCAACATGGCAATCTCCACATTCTGCAAGGAAAACAGAATGGATCACATAAAAATACAAAATGCCTGAGAAAGCACCGGTGCGCAGCAGATGTCCAGTGTTGGGTTTACCATATTTTCTGGACTATAATTCACAGTTTTTAAACATGTTTATTTCTGCTGCAATCATGTTTATTTCTGCTGTAATCATGTTTTTCTGCTTTAAACAGGTTTATTTCTGTTGTAAACATGGTATATTTCTGCTTTAAACATAGTTATTTCTGCTCTAAACATGTTTATTTCTGCTGTAGTCATTTTTATTTCTGCTGTAATCATATTTTTCTGCTTTAAACATGTTTATTTCTGCTGTAAACATGGTTATTTCTGCTTAAACATGTTTATTTCTGCTTATCATGTTTATTTCTGCTCTAAACATGTTTATTTCTGCTGTATCATGGTTATTTCTGCTGTAATCATGTTTATTTCTGCTTTAAACATGTTTATTTCTGCTGTAATCATGTTTATTTCTGCTGTAATCATGTTATTTCTGCTCTTAAACATGTTTATTTCTGCTGTAAACATGGTTATTTCTGCTGTAAACATGTTTATTTCTGCTGTAAACATGGTTATTTCTGCTCTAAACATGTTTATTTCTGCTGTATCATGGTTATTTCTGCTCTTAACATGTTTATGTCTGCTTTAAAAATCTTTATTTCTGCTGTTAACATGTTTATTTCTGCTGTAAACATGTTTATTTCTGCTCTAAACATGTTTATTTCTGCTGTAATCATTTTTGTTTCTGCTGTTAACATATTTATTTCTGCTGTAAACATGGTTATTTCTGCTGTAAACATGTTTATTTCTGCTGTAATCATGTTTGTTTCTGCTGTTAACATGTTTATTTCTGCTTTAAACATGGTTATTTCTGCTTTAAACATGGTTATTTCTCTGTATCTGGTTATTTCAACATGTTTATTTCTGCTGTAATCATTTTTGTTTCTGCTCTTAACATGTTTATTTCTGCTGTAAACATGTTTATTTCTGCTGTAAACATGTTTATTTCTGCTGTAGACATATTTATTTCTGCTGTAAACATGGTTATTTCTGCTCTTAACATGTTTATTTCTGCTGTAGACATGTATATTTCTGCTTTAAACATGTTTATTTCCGCTATAAACATATTTATTTCTACTGTAATCATGTTTATTTCTTCTGTAAACATGTTTATTTCTGCTTTAAACATGTTTATTTCTGCTGTAATCATGTTTATTTCTGCTGTGAAGTTAGACGTTTTTAACATGGGAGTCTGTGGGGAATTACTCTGTTTTGGAGCCAGCCCCCAGCAGATGAAGACAGAATAAAATTTTTTGGGCAACCAGGAAGTCGCCTCACTGTCCTCCAGCGGAGTTTTCCCCTTGGTAAATATAACGGCTGCATGTTGCTC
Source organism: Atherinomorus stipes (assembly GCA_023101725.1). Taxonomy (NCBI): domain Eukaryota; kingdom Metazoa; phylum Chordata; class Actinopteri; order Atheriniformes; family Atherinidae; genus Atherinomorus; species Atherinomorus stipes. Next base: position 39,869 of record JALJCO010004147.1, read on the forward strand.
ACCACCATAGGTTGAAGCAAGCTGATGAATGAACAGTAACGGCCTCTCTCCTCCAGGAGCGCCCTCCGCACCGCCTGCTTCTCCGTCTCCTCCATCAGCAGGTACAGGTCGCTGACGTCCTGCATGGCGCTGTCCAGCTGAGGGCGCAGGTTTCCCCGGCCTGCGCAGAGAGGATGCAGACACACCGAGGATGGAAGGAGCGATGCGTATGGGAGGACAGAGGAGAAGAGAGTTGAGTAAATATAGAGCGGAGGAGGAACGACATGAGAGTTGGAGAAATTACAGAAGTGATATGAAGTGTCGGAGGAAAAGGACAGGGTAAAAATGAGAGATGATTAGAACAAATAACGATAAGCTGCAGTGTTTTAGAGGTCAACGCACTGGCAGACTTCACACTCAAATGGTTCATGCACATGGGAATGAGAGGACCCTGAAACGGATGTAAACAGAACGTTCGGTTACACAAGACGGCATACCACGGTGACATTAGATGATAAATGAAGGATGGGATGAAGATGACCAATGAGACGCCACATTCCTGCTCCGATTACACGACTTAAACACACACTGCCAGTCATGATATTACACAGCTTATTAGCATTTTTAGTTGACTCTCCATTAACTAATGTGCAGTAGAAAGTGAATATTTGATGAGCTACACCGATGCGAGCACATTCAAATGCTTGAGTCAAAATTATTCAACACTAGCTGCTTTTGTAACAAGTAGAAAACAGCTTTCTGGACACAAATCAGCTCTAAGAGCAAATCTTCTAACACATCTGCATTTAATAATGCTGCAATTAACTGAAAAATCCTACAACGGTGTGACAGTTTGCCTTGAAAACAAGAGCTAGCCTTCAGCCATCATCATGGAGTTAAATGCCATCACCACAAAGACATTATCAGAGTAATGACTGTTTATCTGGAAAATACGGAGTCACAAATGTACTCTTGGTACATTTGGTAAATATGGGCTTCAACTGAAACAAGCCTACAAGACTGCAAGCAAGGGAAAGTGACAAGTAGCTAAGAAATGTGACCCAAATATGCAATACGTTCTTTTTTTACTCTTGGTATGTTGCAGCAGGATATCCAGAGTCATTAAGGTCAGTTAATGATGTGTGAATGTAGCATTCAGCTGCTCTGCTGGCTCATAAAACTGTCATGGCTTAATGGGACAGCTGTCTTGTATTTCTTTACTTACAGCTCTGCATTATTATTTACTGATTTTATCATTGGTATTTAGCCAGTGCACTTAGCTCAGCACAGATACAGAGGACTGTTTTATATATAACGAGTTGATTGGCACATTGGAGAGCTTGTCGGTGGATTTTGCTTCTTCTACAGAGTCAGGTTTTTCTTTTGCTTAGCTCAACTAGATGGTAGAGTAGCTGGCAGCTATGATTTAGCAACACCACAGACTGAAAAGTCTGATCAATTTTCTCATGTAAAGCGAAAAAGCAGAATATTCCACCTTTTAACCAAAAATGCTAAAACAGCAGTGCTTTCTCTGACTGACTGGCAGGTTGAGCGAATGATGGTTTTAATGCTTGAAAACTGGCACCATTCAGCTTAAAGAACAGCAGACATACCTAGAAGCTCTACAGCCAGGGTAAAAAGCCAGAGAGAGACAGAGGAGGGTTGCAGTAACAGGCGGGGGTTGGGGGGTGGAGAGACAGAAGAACAGGCAGTGTTAGCTGTATCAAACTGCAGCACATTGCATGTTTATAATTAGCTTTAAACCGCCGGTGCGGTAAGAAAGGAGTGAATTCATAGCAGTGGTACAGGCCGAACGCAAGCAGAGCCAAGACAGAAGTTCATTTCTTTGATTTATAAAGTAAATCATCCAAAGCTGAGAAGAGAGGCTTGAATTGTGCCGCTCATTTGGATTGGACACAGTTATTTCTCATTCTGCACTGCAGATGGCGTCGTTTCTCTATGCAACACCGGCCGTGAGCCAGCAGTTACCCAGTGACATCCCAAAATCTCAGCTGTTTCATGACAGGTTTCTCTTACCTTTTCTGGCTTTTTTTCTGGAGTTTTATGGTATCTAATGACTTCCTTTTGATTTCCTGACGAGATCTCTTGTATTCTGCAGAGAGCGAAAACAAAACATAAACAAACTGAAACAAATACTAGAGATGGGATTCATGGCTCCTTAAAAGGAGCAAGATCTTGTGGAGCTGTTCCATCTAAAAAAAACTTTATTTTTTCCGTCATTATTTTTAATTTAAAATTCAATCAAAAATAACTAATCTTTATCAAATAAATAATCACTGGTAGCAATTTATAAGGCAAGATTTGGATCAGAATAACTCAAACTTACATTCTCCATAAATTCATACTCTGTTGGTGAGAAATATTCTTAAATATAGGTCATAATTTTCATTAACCTTGTGTTTTCATTGTAATCGTTATATAAGGTGACCCCATATCCCTGAGCTTTGACAGTGAGATCACTATTTTGTATTTTTACTCACCAAAACACTTTGTGGCACAACAAAACTAAGCTGGCGACAATTAACTTCCATGCAAACAACTTTACTCCAAATATTTTCACACAAGAACATTTTAATAGTGCAAAGAGACTCAAACTAGAATGAAGGCTCATGGAAAAATATATACAGGGCGTCTATAAAATAGCAGGAAAAATACAGTAAGAATATAAATAGGAAAAGAATAAAGCTGAGCTACATCTCCAGGTTATAGTTAATGTTCTGGAACGCAGTTTCTGGACAAACCTTTCTGCCTATAGATGAATCAAGCATCAGGCTCCCATGATGCTTGAATTTAGCATATAAAATGAACGGCTCACGACTGAGGGTGGGGTCACATGGACACTTCTGTTACGATTACAACATTCTCAAGTCCAGAAAAGGGATTAGATCCGTATGTTTGTGCCATGCGACCGCGTCAAAAGTCCGCTGTCAGAACGGAACGACTGGAAGAGGCCGGCTACGCGATTGCAAACTCCGGAACGCTTGACGCGAGGGGGTGGGGGGAGAAAAAGGGGTGGTGACGCCACCAGCTGGGCTGGAGTTCTGCCGCATCTTTATGTTTGCGTCACGGCGTGATGACGCCAGTTTCGTGTTCAAAACATTTCTATAAACAACCATGAGACCGCGCAAAGTTGTCGGACCCCTGCCGCCAGAATCCAGATCATGAGACCGCGCCCTGAGATCCGATTCTTATTGTTCATTTACAAGAGCCGTTCAAAAGAATTGATTCGTTCATGAACGTCACATCTCTAACAAACACTGTGCATGAACACATTCTGCTTTTCCTTTTCTGGTTGTTTACCTTTGGCATGGTCTTTGTCCAGCTGATTGGCTGTCTTCTTCCACTCCTCTATCCTGTCCTGGAGTGGCGTCACCAGGCCTTCCAGGAGGACACTGCAGCAATGAGCAGAAACAAAAAAGACTGTAATAATATCCAAAAATAAAAGGTGTAACATATGCAGTGGGAATTCAATCAGCAGGCCAACAGAAATGAAAATGCAGCTGTAACCTTCCGTCACAGCGACAGGAGACAACAAATGAAAATGGAAATTAAATGAAAAAAAGTAGAAGTGGCTCTTACTTGGTGAAGTGGCGTAACTTTGCCTCAATGCTGCGGTGTCGCATGCACATCCTCGTCAGAGCAGAGCCGATGTCCCTGGTGGCCCCTTGGAAAGATAAAACAGAAAACAAGTTACTCTTCAGTTTCTTATTACAAGTCACAAACACGAGCTTCGGCCTAGAAAAATGAAGATTCCCTGCAGTAAAATTTGACTTAAAGGGACACTGTGTAATCGGGAGCAGCTCCCTCGTACTTTTCATGCTGCATTCGCGTGAAACCGGGCAGACCGACGACAGCCGATGCATGTAAAGTTATCACCAGCCTCTATGTGAAGACGTGGTCCGTCAGTTACAGTGACATTAGTCCACATCTGATTTGTTGTCATGGCGATGTCGTATTGTTTTCCCTGACCCATGTTTTACCATCTTTCGCTCGGCTTCATTGATTAAAATGACATCTGGTTTGTTACCAACGGCCGTCTGCCCGACTGCACGTGAACGCAGCATCAGTGAGATGCTAGTTTCTCCCCTCTGCAGCGCGGTGACTTTTCAAAGGCATTACCTCGAACTGAGCTGAAAACTCCGGTGTGTCCAGTGAGTTTCTGTAGTTTCCTACTGTCACGCTTCGCCTGAACGCAAAAACATGGCGATACGACATGGCAGCCTCCACCGAGCCGACCCGCTCGATGTGTAAATGAATGATACGGACGGCAAATTTAGAACTTAGAGGAGCACTTCAGTTTGTTGATGGGTGTGATTACTGATTAATGAAAAAACACTTTTGAACCAAATAATCAGTTTTTGTGAATAAAACACAGGAGAACTTACACAATATCCCTTTAAGGGTTTTGTTTCTTGTCCAGAGAAGCAGTTCCAGCTGCAGCCACCAGGGGGGCCCATGCTGGCTGCAGCAGCAGAGCCCAGAAATGTCACATTTGTTTGGGTAAAGCAAACGACACGCAGAGCCTGCAGCCATTCTTTTCCTCGTCTTGACAAAGCAAGCACTCTCCCTTTGACACTTGAAGACTGCATGCACGATTCTCACTGCCACGTAAACTCCGGCTTGTGTGAAACGGTTACTGTACTTTTCCTCTCTGCAGAAGAGTAATTAAATGGGGTCTTAAGCTTCTAAAGCTGTGGCCGGCCCACTGTCTCACTGATGGTTCACAGGCCAGTGTAATATGTGGTTGCACTGATCCTGCTGTAATCTGGGCCACATAGGGCTAATCTGAATGTCTCGCATACACAAACGCAGAGGGAGATGGATGGAGGGGAAGCATCCAGAGCTGCGTTCGTTTTCATGAATGATTTTTGGAGGGCATGCACTGGCTCGTATGCAGACAGGTGGCGTGATTTAACAACACCTCCCCACCCTTTCCGAAGTTCTCACCCCTTCTATCCTGGAGGAAAAAGGAGGGAACCCTGTAAGGGGATATCCCTCTATTCTTCCCTGTCTGATGTGCCTTTCCTGTTCCCTCCGTTTCCTAAACATCATTCATGCAGGCAGAAAGAAAGAAAGAAAAAGACCTGCTATAAACTCCCTACAAAAGCAGGCAGGAGGAAAGAGTGATGCACAGCGTAAACCAGAGAGAAATAACTAATATCGCAGGCCTGACATGAGACTCAGACTGTCCGGTGAGATCTGTGCTCCTTTTTCAGATATCACATATAGAAACTAGGTTACCGTCTCCAGTTAATATGGCAAAACGCTGGAAGACTGAACCCATTTCACTCCAATATTTGCCTGTCAACTTCATTTACTGTTGTGTTGGATCAAAGACCCTCAGCGGCAGATCTGGACCCGATCTCACCGCCGCATTTTCTGCAGACACATGTAGAACAACTTGAGTGTTTGTGTGTTGGGAGGAAGAGGAGGAGGAGGAGGGGGGTCGTTTTGCTTTGCTGGGTTGCTAAGCAGAAGGGGAGTGAAAGTTCCTCCAGCTGTAGCACATAAAGGCCTAAAACACGAGCAGGAAGTGATTTCAGTAACATGTGGAACCGATGCTCTCCTGCTATAAATAGAAAAAGAGGCGTCCATTTCAAACTTCTCGAGGCCCAAATTCATACTTTCCACGCATTTTTGTTCGTCTTGACTCTTTGAAACGAGCAGAAGCTGCTCAGAGTGGACTAAGGCGATAGTTTGAGGAAGAAAACACATTCTCGTCTCTATTTTAGGAGGTTAAAGAAAGAAAGAAAGAGGTTTTTAAATAAACTAGTCACATTATGTCATAAGACAGAGTCTTTCTGGCAAATAGTTCCCCTACTGAGTGCCGCCTAGTCAGTCCTGTGATGTGAAATCGGCTTCTCGTTTGTTCTCGATCAGAATGTGTGTCAGAGAACGTAATTGGAAAAAAAATCTTGAGTTAATTAGTTCACTTTCACCAAGTGGTGCTTGTTGGATCCGCCAGATTACAGCAACTATGCTAAGCTAAGCTAAAGTCAGTGCTGCCGGATTCAGAGAATGACTGGGTCGGTGAAAAAACGCTTCTGCCCACTTGTCCAACTCAGGGGACTGTGGGGGGAGGATGAAATTCACCCAGAGGTGGCATATGCCTTAAAGGGGAAGTTCGGGATTTTTCATTTTCACTGGAGACAGTTTCATCTTATTTCATCTCATATTCTTGTTACCGGTGGTCCCTAATGCTAATGCTAGCATAAGTCAATAGGAATCTGCTAGCCTGTCATTAATAACAATCGTATCCGCTCCACAGAACACCCGAGGAAAATCAGTTGTAACACAAGACTATCTGTGTAGATGTTAACAAAATAATGTTACAAATAAAATTTATCATGCATCACAAATTACACATTAGATTTTGAGGAACTAGTTTCTCACCAGCAGCGGAATGATACATTGCTTCCAGGTGGTCAGACAGGAGAGCGATGCGGTTCAAAACAAACATTTTCAATAGCTTGTTAGTTCAGAAAGTAAGAGGTAAACAGTAAGATGCAACATGGTTTATAAGCGTTCATTTTTACAGTAGCCGCGACTTTCCTTCGTACACTTATCAGCAGATATCACTCCACTGCCAAATACTGGAAGTAAAAATGTGTTGCTGCTGAGACACTTTACTATCAAAATGTAACACAATACAAGGTAAGTTTTATTTGTAACTTTATTTTGTTAACACAGTATTAACAGATAGTCATGTGTTATAACCGATTTGCCAGTGATAAGTAGGACCCTGGCTATCTCGAAAATGAGGCCGTATGTCAAAAATCCTGAACTTCCCCTTTAAGATGTGTAAAAATACATATAAACATTGGGCATGTGCAAAAATAAGATGCAATTTTCCTGAAAAAGGCATTACAGGAGGGGTCCAGCTGTGATTCAGCTCTTGCTGGATGGAGGAAGAAAAAGGGAGAGCTGGAGAAAGACAGGGAGGGAGCAATGAGGGCTTTTTTTTTATCTCTTTAACAGATCTTGCCAATGTCACTGTCAGCTGAGAGAGAGCCCCCGCTCCCCCGTCCCTTCCACACCTGCCAATTTCCCTCCCGCCTCTTCCTCTCCTTCCTCTCCTTCTTCTCCTCCCAAAAAGGGGATCAGCTGACAGCTACATCCTGGGGTGCTTCAGAGACTTCCTGGCCGTGTCCAACAGCCCTGCTGGCCTCTGGCCTCGACCGGATGTACAGCGCGGTGATTCACTCCCACAGCACCCAGCACGGCCACACAGGACTGCGACAAACACGAACTGGGAGGACGCTTTAGGATTTAGATATCTCTTTTAGTCTCTTTTGTCCATCTATTTTTCTTTGAAGCTGTAAACCTCATCCTGAGGCATCATGCTTTCCTCCCACTTTATTTGCCATAGAGCGGGAATAATAATTCAGGTTATTTCACATTTTGTTGTTAAATTTTTAATATTACTATTACATTTTATATTTTCCACTGAAAGTTTAAAATAAACTTTCTCCCAAGCTAAAAATTTACTTCAAGGCTGGTTACAACTAGAGGTGGGCATATCGATACCCTGGAGTCGATACTTCGATACCAGAAAACAAAATATCGGATTAAATACTTTTTTTGTGTATCAAGATACAACAGTACAGATACAAAACCCGCAGTTTGTTTCCAATTCTGAGAGTTTTAGGCAATGAAATGATGTGAAAGCAGCCAGATTCTAGCTTCTGTATCACATGATGATGGTAGCCTATCAGGTGTCATGATGATGCTGCTACTGTTAATGATGATGTTCTGCTATATTTTTAGTGGTTTAATGCAGGTTATTGTACATTATGTTTGGTTAAATTGACAATATTACGACTACATTTTAAATATGAATATTTTCCACTGAATACATTTAAATACTCTTAACCTGTACATAAGTTATTTGATAACTGAAAGAAGTTTTTAAACTTATTTTTGTTTAATTTACTCATCAATAGAATTTATTGTTTCAAAAGCATTTCTCTGCAGTACTTTTGCTCTCAAGTTTTACTTGTATCTAATATTGCCCTTGCATTCAAGATATTAATGCAAACTGTACAATCATGATTTTCTTTAAAGGGACAAAAAGTATCAGTATCGATGAAAAATTACCATTAACTACTGGTATCGTATCGACAGGAAAAATGTTGGTATCGTCCATCCCGAGTTACAAGTGTGTACAGACTGGAGAAGTGATTATTTAGCAAAACGGGACCCCTGAGGCCTCAGAGGGAGCGGGGCTGACCTCTTTGCAGACACCCACACGTGCACGAATGAAGTAAAACCAGGATGGAGGGGAGCTGGTATGCATCCCAGTCATATATCTTGAGACATGGAACAAACAACTGGGAGTCACTGAACTCCACAATGTGATGTTCATTACTGGAGCGCTCCTGCCTAAATGGCCGTGCACGCTCAGCAGGCACATAAAGAGCCATGAGATCTGCTGTGCGTGTTGAAAAGGACACGGGATTTCTGGTGAGAAGGTCAAGCCCACATTGGAGGGTTTTAGTGAGAACCTTAAGCTCCAGTATCCACGACCAACACGGTCCTCAGCGTTCAGCGAGAGGTTCAACCCTGAGCTCTGCTTCTGATTAACTACACTGATTCCTTCGGGAAGGAGGAGCATTTTAATTGGCCTTCTTCAGGAGGAGGGGGGGTTAGCTCCTGCCAGGAGCTAAACTACCACAGGCCTCACTCCCTGATGTCTTCAACATGGGGGCTTAACTTAACTATCTCTCCCCCTCAACATCCAAACCCTGCTGTTAAACTCAGATTTCATCGGTGCTTTGGCTACCATGTTGGACAGATTTTGCTCCAGATAGACTCGTATGTCGGCTCCAGTTTTAAAGTTCTGGTTCTGAGCTCCGTCTATCTCCGTTTCCTGAGTCAATAAGAAGTGTTTGTGTAAACTGCACGAAGGAAAAGTACAGAACATCCCAACTGTTAACGCTTCCAGGAATATGAAGTCCTTTTTCATTTATCCGGGCCGCGGCTGAGCGGGGAAATTCCATCATCCGTGGGACAACAGTTATTTCTCACGTTGGTAACGTAGCTCAGGAGCTGACGGCGGCTGGCACAGACAGTTAAGCTCCCTGCCTTATCCACCCTCAACCCTTTCAAGTGAGGCAGAGTGTGATCTGGCAAGGAAACAGCAAAGGGCACTGATGGATGAAAGAGGCTGTGGGATCGAATTGGAGGAGAGTCGGGGATGAAAGAGGGTACATGTTGCTGCGGTAGAGGCAAACTTAGTGTTGGACGGACGCTGCAGGTGCAACAGGTACAGCCAAGACATCTAATACAAATATAATATAGAAACGAGAGCAACAGCAGGGGAAAAAAGTATTCAACACATCAAGATTTTTCGCAGAAAATATATTTCTAGTGGAGCTATGGACGTGAAATTTTCACCAGATATCAGCAACAACCCAAGTAATGCACACATACGAAGAAATCCGAACATTTATGTCCATGAATGAAGTTATGTGTAATATAGTGAAATGACGCAGGGAATAAGTATTGAATACACTTACTGAAATTTATTTAATACTTAGTACAAAAGCCTTTGTTGGTGATTCCAGCCTCCAGACGCCTCCTGTATGGAGAAACCAGTGGAATAAGTTGCTCAGGTGGGATTTTGGGCCATTTTTCCACACAAACTGCCTTCAAATCTTCAAGGTTCCGGTAGTTTCTTCAATGAACTCGGACCTTCTGTTTTTGCCATAGATTTTCAAGTGGGGTGATTGTTTGGTCCCTTCTAGCAGCTTTATCTTCTTCTTCTTAAAGACACACAACGGAACTTTTAGCAGTTTTCTCAGTGACGCGCCCCCTATCGGCGACTAAACTAGCAACCATCTTGTATCATACCTGCACCGTGATTCACTCCAGCCAGTAAAAGACAGTCTTATCTTGACTCTTGTTCTGTTCCTTCCTCTCTTCCTTTTCTTCTCTTCCTCCTGTAATGTTTCCTTACCGAATCCGACATGATGTGCGTTCAAAACATTCGCGGGGTTGATCCCTGGTTTACATCCGGTTGCGAGTGAGCGGTGCTGCAGCCAATAGTCGGCTGCAACGTCACAGTCGCGTCCCGGATGGGAATCTTACATAGTGCTGTTTCTGAGCCCCGGGACGCCTCTGGGCAGTGACGGCTCGAAAATGCGCAAAATTAATGTTGGTGTGACATCAAAACGAGTCAGAAACGCAGATTTTAAAGGTCTAAAAGTTACGTTGTGTGTCTTTAAAGCAGGTAAGTGTTTCTTGGCTGTGTGGTGGGACGGTCGTCTTGCTGAAAGATCCAGCCTCTTTTCGTCTTCAGCAGATTCTGGTCCAGAATGTCTCTCTACTTTCCTCCATTCATTCTTCCTTCAATGATATGAAGTCTGCCAGTACCACATCCTGAAATACAGCCCCCCCTCATAATGCTCCCACCTCCAAACTTCACTGTTGCTATGGTGTTTTTGGTGCCATTTCTCCTCCAAACATGTTGTGTCTTATGACATCTGAAGAGTTCAGTTCTGGTCTCATCTGACCAGACTATGTTTTCCAGAATGTCATGGGTTTGTCCAGATGTTGCGTTGCAAACTTCAAACCAGCATCAACCTGCTTCTTCTTCAGAAATGGAGTCTTGCGTGGTGTGCGTGCATGAAGGCCATGGCGGTCGAGTGCATGGCTTCTTGTTTTCTCTGAAACAACTGTAGCTGCTGGTTCCAGGTCTTTTTTTGAAGCTCTCCACGAGTGGTCCTGGGCTGTTGGAGAACCTTTCTGATGATTGTTCTGACTCCTCTGTCTGAAATCTTGTGAGGAGCACCTGGCCGTGGCCGCTTTATGACCATGCCGTGTTCTTTCCACTTCCGGATGATGGTCCCAATGGTGCTCACTGGAACTTTCAGAAGTTTAGAAATGCACCTGGAACCAATGCCTTCAGTGTGTTTGCAATAATAACGTTGCGTAGGTCTTTAGACAGCTCTTTGCTTTTACCCATCATGCAATGCTTCTTGTCTGACACCTTGGTGATGAGAAACCTTTTTAAAGGCATCAGTCAGGACTAAACCAGCTGATATTACTTTGCACTGATAGAGGACAGAATTACTTTCTAAATACTGACAGACTCCAGCTGCTTTCTTGGCTTTCCAGATCTTTTTGTCTCCATTTCTTCATGTGTTCAATACTCATTCCCTGTGTCATTCCACTATATTACACGTAACTTCATTTATGGACATCAATGTTAGGATTTTCTTTGTATGTGTGCATTACTTGGGTTGTTGCCGACATCTGGTGAAAATTTCGTGTCAATAGCTCTACTAGAAATATCTTTTCTGAGAAAAATCTTGATGTGTTCAGTACTTCTTTTCCCACTGTATATCTTTCTGAACATGTTCGGTTTATCTTCTTCAAGACAGTAAATCTGAAATAAATTTATTTTCATTGGAGAAAAGAAAAAAAAGGAAGAAAAGAAACTGCTTTGATTTTATGGGCTTCATTAGTCTAATTTAGTTACTAGTTCAACAAACATGCAGCTGAAATTTCTTATTTCTCAAATCATCTCAACTTCCCATCATCAATAATTGGCTTCAAAGCACAGCTGGAGTTCTGATACCGATGCTGCACAGCGGGGGAGAGAGAGTCATAAATAATGCAGCATCCGGTGTGCCTGCTGGTTAGGGAGCAATACCCTCTGATCTACAAGAGTAATGGATAAAAAACCACATGTGGACATGGACTGGGGAGGAGAGTCGTCCTGCAGCAGCAGAGTTTCTGGTCAGACTCAAGTTACACAACATCAGACGTCAGAGTCCACGTCTCCTGAGAAACGTGAGAATCCCTGATTAAAAATGTTGGTTTGTTCACACTTGACTTGCTGCTTATGACTGTAAGTAAAATGGAAAACAGCTTTAATAACTGCAATATTTACTATTAGTTTATGTTGTGAGTCAAAGACAACATCTCTGAGAGGAAATTATTATCTTTAAAGGTGCAGTGTGTAAGAAATACTGATATCTAGTGGTAAAAATGGGTATAGCACTGTTGTGAATGTACGGTGGCCGTCACCGTACGAGAACTAGCCTTGGCGTCACCATGGACGAGAAGGTCCCGTCTGAGGCTTGCGGGACGAGACGGAGACGGATATTGGGCGGGGTCAGACGTCCGACCTCGCCAATATTACCATTTAGTCATTTATTTGAACCCTTCCCCCTATCGCTAAGCCCAAACCTTAACCTCACTTTGTGGTCACGTCCATCGGATGTCCGGCGCTGCCAAATATCCGTCTCCTGCAAGCCGCAGGCGGAGGTACTTGCCATGGACAGCGATTTTAAACTTGATGAACAGGTTAATGCCGTTTTAAAATCTAGTTTGTATCACCTTCGTCTTTTATCAAAAGTTAAATCTTTTTTATCTTTTTAAGTTGTGCACACTTTTATTTCTGCTCGTCTGGACTACTGCAATGCTCTTTATTCAGACGTCTGCTATACCGCACTTTCCAGTCTGCAGTTAGTGCAGAACTCCGAAGTACGACTTTTAAACAGGGGCCATGAAACGTGAACACATCATCCATGTTAGCGCCTCTGCACTGGCTGCCTGTACGCTTTAAGATTGATTTTAAAATCTTTTTGTTCGTTTTTAATGCTTTAAACAGACTGCCCCCCCAAATACATTTCTGATGCCTCAAAATTCATCCTCTGGCGCACACTCTGAGGTCTGGGGGCCAGTCCCAGCCGCACTGAAAAACTCCGTGGAGTGTTTAAGTCTCGTCTGAAGGCCCACATTTATTCTCTGACTTTAAACACCGCGTGAGTTGTGTGGATCTTTGTGTCTTTTTATTATTTTTTAAATTGTTCTAGCTGATTTGTTTTATTCCATTTTTTTCTATTTCAATTTTTAGCATATCTTATATACACACAGTCGTCCTCAAAATTATTCATACCCTCAAATTAAAGAAGGAAAAACTGCAGCTGTTAGTGAAATAAGATTAAATTGACAAAAGTAATAATAAATAAAAATTCTATGAAACTTTTGACACCGATATTGAATTGTGGTTTGAAAGAAACATGAAAAACAAACAAAAAATAAATAAAAAAAAAGTAAACAAGCATGATGGGGCTTCAAAGCTAAAATGATCTCGAGCAATCCTTTGAGGCCATCACTGCAATCAGGTGTTTTCTCTTATGTTCAAAAATACCTATACACCTGTGGACAGGTATTTTGGTCCACTGTTCATGGCAATGGTGCTCTAATGTGTCTGGGATAGTTTTGTTTGTTTGTTTGTTTGGAAATAATAATTTTAAAAAACAACCAGAATTGGAAAAAAGCAACATTTTATTTCACTAAATTATAAATTTGTAGCTTTTATTTATTATTAGTTTCGTATTATTTGAACTACTATTGTGAATTTAGCCTTTTCTTTAATTGGAGGGTATGAATAATTTGGAGGATGACTGCATACGTGTATATATACTTTTTCTACTTTTTTTTTACTGTTTTAACAAGAGCTGGTGGAGCTTTACAGAGCAACATTTGTTTTTCTTATTTTATTTCATCTTATATTGCTTATATTGATGGGTATTTTGTGTGTGCAGCACTTTGGTGACTTGTTCTGACTTAAATGTGCTTTATAAATAAAGTGGATTGGATCAGTGGCCAAAATTCTCCCAGACATAAAGATGTTTTCATCCAGTGGTTTCAGTGCTGCACTACAGATACTTTTAAGGCATTGCTTATATCAAACAGTGCCCGAACTTACACTAAACAAAGCTGGTGTAGCAGTTTTAAGTTTCAGAGGGTCTCATTTCACACTTCAAAAATGGTGGCACAAATACGGCAGCCTCCAAAATTGTGGACCTCTAAGAAGTAAACATAAATGGCTCATGCTACGAAAATAAACGTACTACAGCTAATCTAGTGAAGCAATTCTACATTAATAGAAACAGAGTTTTTAATTATACATTACATTTTTCTGCCACTGAGCTTTGATTTTTTTTACACACTGCACCTTTAAGAAAAAGTGAGATTAATTGGCTCTTTGAATTCCTGCAAAGTAATCACTGGCAGCAAATTTACTTTTAACATCATGCCTCACTGATCTTGTTTCTGTCTTATGCACATAAACAGATGTGTTCTCACACAAAGGCTAAGTTTTCACTCTGCACCTAAATCAGGTCCTCAGAAACAACATGTTGTTTTGCACTCTGAGACAGCTGCACATACATCATCATAACCGTAACACGTCTGTAACTTCAGACATTTCCAGATAAAATGTTTGTTTTAAAAGCAAAGTTTGCATTTCTGAAATATGGCCCGGACCTTTTAAATGGCCAGTTTCTTCCTTGGTTTTCCTGATTATGCAAAGGTCACATCTGGGAGTCTTGGAAACACTGTGAGAATCATGTTTTTTGACTTCTCGAGTGTGTTAAACACAATCCAAGCACTGTTGCTGAGGGACAGGCTGCAAGTAGCAGAAGTCGACCCTCAGCTGTCTGCGTGGACCGCTGATTACCTCATTAAAAGACTGCGGTATGTCAGGCTCCAGGACTCGGGTTTTTGATGTGGTGGAGTGCAGCACAGGGGCCCTACGGGGGGGGGCTATGCAGGCCCTTTTCCTCTTCACACGTTACACATCAGGCTTCAGCCACAACACCAGCAGCGAACCATCTCTGGAAGTTTTTCTGATGACATGTGCCAGGAGGGAGCGAGCGGAGTCCAGAAAGGTCACAGAGGACTTGGTCGACTGGTGTGGAACTAAAACGCCACATCAATCCCAGCAACACAAAGGAGATGGTGACTGATTACAGGAAGAAAAAAAACCCATCCTGCTCCGGTGAACATCAAGGGACTGGACATTGAGATGGTGGAGGACTACAGGTACCTGGGTGTTGACCTGAACAATAAGCTGGACACGGATGTCCTGTCCAAGACGCTGTCTCCACCCACTCTGGAGACTCGGATTCCTTAGAGCAGCGGTTTTGAACTTTTTTGAGCTACGACCCCCAAAATAACATATTTTGGTGTTCGTGTTTTCATCCTGTGGCCATCCTCTTAATGTAAGGTTTGAAAACTGTCAGAATCTTCATAAATAAGGAGGATAAAGTGCATTTTGGTGGATTATTTTAACAGATGTAGAAAAAGCACACAAATGCCAAATATGAGCTTTTCTCACCAAAATAGGGCCAAATTGGGATTTTTAAATAGCAGCTGTAATAACTTTACTTCTGGACACTCAATTATAAAAACTCTACATGTAAGGCTTGAAAACTTTTAGAAACTTCAAAAATAAGGAAGATAAATGTTTTCTTGTGGATTCAGTTCACTGTTGTGACAAAGCACCTACAGTCCTCCTCATAAGTTATTCATACCCTCCAATTAAAGAAAAGGCTAAATTCACAACAGCAATTCAGATAACAAGAAACTAAAGAAACTAATAATAAATAAAATTTACAAAATTATAATTTAGTGAATCATAATATGGCTTCTGAATTGTGGTTGGAAATAATAATAAACAAAATAAATAAACAAACAAAACTGTCCCAGACACATTGGAGCACCTTTCCCGTGAACAGTGGACCAAACCTGTCAACAGGTGTAAGTCTTTTTGAACATTAGAGAAAACACCTGATTGCTGTGATTGTCTCAAAGTTGCTCCACAACATTTTAGCTTCAGAGCCCCATCACGCTTGTTTCTCTGTCCTGGGCTGCCCTCTGGACTCAGTGGAGGTGGAAAGTAAGAGGAGGTTGTTGGCTAAGCTGATACCCACCTCTCACCCCCTGCATGTGGCAGCAGCTTCAGCAAAGATACTTCAGCAATTTGACTCTTCAAAGAGCACAAATAACTTGTAAATTATTCAACTATCAGGTTAGAATTCACCAGAAAAAGGAGCAAGTCACAGTTATTTTCTTCTTTAGACATTTTGCTTTTTGTGTTGCACCCTGTTTGTTTTTCCCGCATTTTGTTTTTGTGACATTCATTCTTCTGAAGTTGCTGAGTCATGTACATGTTCCCCACTGTGGGACAAATAAAGTCTTATCTCAGAATTATGTGAAAATGAAAAAGTATTTAGCTGATAAAACAAGTGAAGGTTTTTTTTTTCCCAGGAGCCATTTAAGAGGATCTAAGACAAAATATCAAGACCTTGATGTGTGTTGAGAAACAGATAAAAATAGGCTGTAACTGGGATTATTCATATGGCCGGGATGACATGCTTTTCTCCCAATTTGATTCTTTTATGGTTATTTTGGGTACCGATTTGATTTAAACTGCGATTCTTCGATATTGTCGATTTTTGTGAATTTTAGTTTCCTTTTTTAACACCAGTTTGTCCGCCATTCCCCGCCTTATAACATCATGTTATAGATATGCTGGGTTCCATTTGAACTTGGAAGTTGGAAAATCCCAATTCCGGGAAGGAATTTTCAACTGGAACGGCCCTCAAAGTGGGATTTCCTAATCGGAAAATCGGAGAATCCTTAATTCACCACCTCTGAGAACAGATTAAAAGATGGCCACGCCCAGTGTTAGCAGCAGTACTAGCTTCTGTGATATTACATTTATTTACAGTTGTGACTACTTTTGTTACATTAAATCAGTCACACACGTAGTATTTGTTAGACAGATGTTCGGGGAAGCTGCTGTTGTGTAATTGATTCACAATTTCATGCAGTATATGTGAACTACACGCCAGCTGTGCTAACAATGGCTAATAACAATAGCTTTAGCAAACACGTTGTTTTGCTAGGCTGACCGTGTCAGCGACCGGCAGACTGGAAGCCCGGCCTGCCGACCGGTGGCTCCTAGTTAGCTCCTTGTTTGCTCTTGGTAAGGTCTCAGTTTAGTTGCACAACAGTGGTTTTTAGTCAGATAATAGCAAGTCTAAGCGTGTCTTACCTTTACCCCGCCAATTAGGAGGCTAATCTTTGTTAGCTCCTGTTAGCTTCGAGTTAGCTCTGTTAGCGTTTAGCCCAGAGTATGTCAGCTGTCAATCGTTTGCCCGCGGCTTGGAGCGGCCTTGCCTTTGCCCATTTTAGTATTTTCTGGGAGTGATGACACACGTGACACGGCAAGAAGGCGACGGTGGGACACGCCCAACTGGCTTCACTTTTAGCTCATCAGAAACCAACAAGTGATGCAGTGGAAGGTTTGTACATCTCTACTAACGGTCTATGCTTCCGACTAATGAACTGGAACGCAGCTAGGTGGGGTGTGATGTCATTCCCAGTTCCCAGGTAAATGGAACGCACCAATAGTCAAAGAAAGACAATTCGCCCTCTGCTGGAGAAAAGTGGAAACTTTTTTTCCCAGCCAGTTTAAAAAATATCAACTAAAATGAAGCATTTAAATTTGAAAAAGGGGGGGAAATTTTTTAATTTTGAACAAAAAAATATGATTAAAAAATCATAAAACTAAAAACAAATCACAATACTTATGCATTTTCTCCCACTCCTGGTTTTTTACATCACCAACTGATCTCTTATCAAACAAAAAAAGCAGGCGCATCAGCTATGATAATGAGCGCATTGTGTTGCTTCAGAGCCAGAAGATTCCCAGTTTGAATCTTAGCTCAGTCCTTTTTCTCTGGAGTTTGCATGTTCTCCCTCCAAATCAGGGTCGTGATTCTTAACTGGCCGGACGATTGTGAGTTCATTGCCAGGGAACAGCCAGGACAGGCTCCAGCCCCAACCTCATCAGAACAAAACAACTATAGCAAATACGATAGATGGATGGTTGTTAAAGGAGAGAAAATAAGCAAATCCAAGCACATGAGAGGCTGGAAATATCCTGAACCCTAAACAAATGTGGCTTTGTTTAGGAATCAACATGTGTGCCATGTGTGTCTGCAGTAGAAATCAAAACTTCATTCCAAGTCTTTGTGTCACTTCCTCACTGTAAAAGTGGAACGTCTCCCGTT
Source organism: Atherinomorus stipes (assembly GCA_023101725.1). Lineage (NCBI taxonomy): Eukaryota > Metazoa > Chordata > Actinopteri > Atheriniformes > Atherinidae > Atherinomorus > Atherinomorus stipes. Next base: position 57,748 of record JALJCO010004147.1, read on the forward strand.
ACAGCTAACAATACAACTAAAAGGCGGAGGAAGTGGCCTCAACATCAATTGTTTTACTCTCACACAAACACACACTCGTCCCATTGTTGCCTGACCAGTCAATGCACACAGCAAGTTTCACCTCTCCACCAGAAAACACCCACCGACGCGCAGATCGCCCCCGGTGTGTCCTGATGTTCTGGTGCGCATTAGGACCTGACTCGAGGAGGGGGAAGAGAAAAACAAGTGATTTCTCTCTGCTGGAGGAGCTTCCTGTTCAGGGGCGTAAATACGGCTAAAAATATTCACCAGCGCTTGTCCAGATGTGCTTTTCACGGGAGATGACAAAGGGATGGAGAGGGGGAAACAAGAGAATGCACAGTACACGGAAGCAATCCACAAAGGGGTTTTCACCTCATCTCTAACGGGGAGATTTAAATCTGAGGGTGATAAGTTTGATCAATCTTTCCACTAGAGAATGATCCTTAACGGTCAACGTGGAAATCTGCCTTTAAAGGAGCCGTATCATGCTTTTTAAACGTTCCAAATTTCAACTACAGGCATTTATAAGCTAAATATGTTCCCATCGCCACTATAGAAACTGATTTGGTGCTAAAAATGAGCTTTTTTATGCGTCTAATTTCCAACACAGAAGTAAGATGGCTGACTGTACCGAGTCACTGAAGCTCTCGACCAATCGCAACATGTTTTACGCCCATTTCATGACGTCGCCCCGGAAGAGACACTGATTCTGAAGGGTCACAGAATTGTTTTTAACATCGGCTTCGTCACTCACTTGGATGTTATTTGTAAACATTGATGGATGATCAGACTCTGATCGATGGGATAAAATGGAGCAGCCTGTTATGGAGCTGTATGCACTCGACCCAGAGTCTGATATGGAGTTTGAAGTACGCGCAGTACCACAGAAGTACCACAGAAGTACCACAGAGACCCCTGAGACCCCTGACAAGTAAGTAAATTAGCAAACCAATCATAGGCTAACAGTTAGCATTGAGCTGGGAGATGTTTTCACTCACTGGTGGTGTTGTCTGTCCGTGAGGTGTTTTTATGGTGGAACTGCATCAGATTTCAGAAGTAATCCACGAGAAAAAACACTTCACTGCCCGAGATTCGCAAAGTTGTCAGGAGTGAAGTTCACACACAAAGTTGAGGTTTTTTTCTGCTCTTGAAGATAAAATCCAACCACTTCTGGCAAGTTGATTCGTCCAGTACAACAAATAAACAACCACATTTTCCCAACTTGCAGTCTTCTAGATCTAAGAAAAAGCTTTTCTTCTGAACTTTGGAGCAAACGTCTGTTAGCTGACAGCCTGAACATTCATATATATTACCCAAATATGCACAAATGAAGAAAAAAACTACTAAAATGAAGTTTTTATGAGGAAATAACACAGTAACACCTTTAAAGCTCTTAAAAGTCCATTTTTCATGACACGGCTCCTTTAAAGAAGCCAAACCTGGGAGTCATGACTCAAATGCCCTTCTTTACGACCTCTCCAATTGTTCCCATCCCAGCTCAGGTCATTTGCACACAATCCCTTTGTTAAACATGCATTTCATCAAGCCCACCTCCATCTGGAGCATCCCAATATTAACTTAACCTGGAGTTGATCTTTTCAAGCATAATTCTACACTTTGCTCTTGATTCATGTGCAGACTTCATCACCTCTCCATGTATCTGCTTCGTGTTAACTGGCAGCCTCCATTCTCTGCTGTTCCTTTCTTGAAGTTTTCAATCTTTCTTCTCGAGTCAGAAAGTGAGCACATCCCTTCCATTCCCTCTTTTAAAGTCCTCCCTTGCATTCCTCTATCCGGCTTGTGTGTTTTCCCTCCCTCTCTCGCTTCCTTTGACGCCGAGTTCATGTTCAGGATATAGCTGAACACAGTGTTCCCCCTCTAGTCTCGTGTTTGTCTCCTCTGTTTGGCATTCGCCCTCAGAATGAAAGTTATGCAAAACCAAAAGATTTGTTTTCTCTCCGGTTATTACCCCCCTTTCGTCTGTTCCTCGCATTACTGCAGCAGCTTCACCCTTTGCTTTTCGCATCGAGACATCATAATGGCTGGAAAACATTCTGTAGCTGGATGACCAAACTAACTACTGAGGCTGAAGCCTGTAAACTCCAGAGAGACGTAATGAAGATCGGTGTTGGAAACTATTTAGCTCCATCTGACAGACAAGGTAAACAGCAGAAGGGGAAATAAGAGGCTTCTGTCCATACTTAATGTCGCCTTATGTTCGGAGGTCATGGAATATCTTAAAAGAGACAGAATACAACCAGTAGAACAACAACAATATATAAACTAATGCTTTTATATATGTGATTTATTGAACATAATCTAAATCTGTAAGCTCAGTTTATGACTCAAGCCCCAATTTTCAACATCGTAACCTCCTGCTTCTGGTGCAGAGATTACAATACCGGCTTGTTTCAGGGCTGGACATGAAATGCCAGGCTTGATGGATGTCAGTTCTGATCACATGTGCACGCTCGTTATTTGACATGCTTGTAAAAATAGCTGCGCTGGTGGGATAGCAGGAGAAGACAGTAATCCCCTGATCTCGCTCAGCACTAGGCCACCACAGCATCTCGTCCATGCCAGGCTGTCCAGATGGCGGGTAGGGATATCCGCCCCATCTGCCAACCCAGAGAAGTACAGCAGCCAAGCAGATTACTGCTTCGCTGACACACTGATCTACAAGCATACCTCCACTCAGCTCTGTGCGAGTAAGAGGGAAAAGACAGAGGAAAGCGAAGGGTTTGCAAGTGACCCGCAGGAAGGTTTCGCCTGCGTGTGCGCATGTGTTTGTGTAATGGTGCGTGAACTCCACGGGCTCTGGACATAAAGACAAAGGCTTCATTAGTGAGGACAAACTTGCAGAGCATGGCAGTCTGGCCAATGATCCCGGAGTGTGAATTTTTAAAGCTGGGGGTGGCTGATGAGGAAGGGAAGCAAAGGCGGTCTCTGTCTGTGTGTTACAGAGTGGGGCTAAGAGGATTAACTCAACGCCTCTGCCTACCCTGGATACCCGGAGCTGTGGAAATCCCACAGCAACCACAACCCCCATCCAGGTCAGCTCCCCCATCAGACCTACCTCACTCTCCCCGCAAAAAAAGAGAAAAAAACAGAGAGCCTGCATGACATATGCCCATGGACCATTAGCTTGGACCACCAGCTCTTTGACATCTTTTCAAATCAGTCATGACAAAAACCGGGGGCAAAGCTCTATTCCTCTTAAAGAATCATTTTCTTTTTCCATCCTGGACCTCATTTCTGGGAGTTTATACGTGCATTTACTCACCGGTAAAATTTCTGTATCACTTTGACTCCTTTGGGGTCAAAGTATCAAAATATTCATTCACCACTGACATAACAGCAATGCACAATATAAGTTAAAATTCTGAATAAAATATTTAGTTTGACCCCCACTCATGTCATTATGCCTTTTAAATTTCTCCGTAAAACTATTACAACAAATAATAGTATACAGGCTTGTAACTGGCTGGCTGCTGAAAGTCTGTAAAATTAAATATGTTCTGACATAAAAACACAAAGTGTCATTTGCTGCATCATCACAAGTTTCGTCCGTGTTGTTTCAGTGATTTAAGTCTTTCATCCGAAAACCGAAAATGAATTTTTGGGTCGTTTTCAGCTGAAAACTTTTGGTGGCCAAATTTCTGGTGCATCCCTAAATAAATCAGTTTCCTTGGTGGGGATTCACATCCATAGTACTCGTTCACTCTACTTAAAGTATTGGTGAAATGAAGGAGTTTTGCTGCAGATAATGTCTTATAGAGAAGCTGCCCCGTCTCTCCCATTATATGGATGCACGCCGGAGGGCGACTTAATCTAAATATTGCTTGAAGGAGTCAAAGTGATACATAAATTTTACCGGTGAGTAAATGCACGTATAAACTCCAGGTCTAGGTCCAGGTCCAGGTTAAAGTTGTCCTTTAAAGCCAGAGTTGGTAAACTTTTTTGTTCTACCGGGTGAAATGATCCTTCCATCCTGGCAGTATCAATACATTATGTATTCATTACCACAGAAGGAGTTGGAGGTGAGTGGATTACGGCTTTTAGAAATGCGGTTCATCAGCTGTTTACTAGCAAGCTAACAAGCTATCCACACGACTGTAATCGGTTAACCTGCTCGTGAAACATTGGCGCACACGTCCATGTGCTCTGAAGGTGTGGTTTCCGGTGGTGTGTAGCTTGCTTAAACTGTTTTTCCAACATTGCCAACCCTAGCTTTAAATGGCTCACAAAAAAAAAGGTCCAGACAAAACGATACACCCAAACCATCCGGCTGACCCGTCTAATAATAAAACTCTCCACAGAGCTGCAGGGCCTCAAAATAAGTCAGAGGAAAGATGGGTGTTGAAACATGAAACATGCATCTTTATAAGCTTTAAACTCTCCAAATACAGCCATCTAATGCAATCTTTGTGGCTAGCAGACCTTTATTGAAGCCAGATGCGAGCTTCCAGCTCACAGACATACGTGTCTTCAGACACGGATCCATCAACACAGCTTGAAGAAACAGCGCTGTCAGACACGGAGCCAAAAGGCCTGGCAGCCAACTCTTACAGCTGCTCTATAAAACACAGACGCTGACGCCACGGCCGTGACCGTAAACTCTACAGACCGGCTACCCGGGCAGGAGGAGGCCTGAGGTAGACACGGACCGAGGTTGAGTCAGGTGGAGGCAGACGGGATGATCTCACACATAACATCGTTATGAGGGGTTTAAACGAGAAGTCGCCCTCGGTTAGGACAGGAAATCATCAAATCTTTCCTCATTCACCGTCCTCTCTGTCGAGACATCAAGAATGAGGGGAAACGCTGCTTTCTTTGGCAGGGAAGCGTGCGCAGTCTGGAGAGTGTGAGAGTTAAAGGGGTGATGGGGTGAGTGTGTTAAAGGTGAGATTAAAGTAGGCCGCAGAAGAATGCGATGAAACCTCCAGCTGTTCCAGCAGCTGCAGCTCGTCCCTAAACACGAGAGGGGTTCGAGTTGACAGAGACGACGGCCAACAGCTCGCAGCCAAGGGCACGCCCCCCGCGGAGCAATCAGCCCTATAAGGCTGCGAAGACACCGAGACAAACACCATCACTCAGGCAGATGAAGGAAAACAGGCCGAGAGTGAAGAGAAACAGCTACAGGGACAGAAATAGACACAGAAAATGGTGAGCAAGCGTTTCCTCAAGAGTCTCGAGTTATTGAGATCACAATTCCAACTAAAGTGGAGAGAGCACGACATCTGCACGGGGAGATATTTAAAGGAAATATCGTTGCAACGTTGCAGCTGCCAGGTCAGAGTTGCAGATCTGTGTCCGTGGAGCCGGCAGCCTGAGGGTCAGAGGTCATTCCTGTGCTGCACAGGCCAGTTCCAATAAATATCGACATTCCTCTGCCAAATTAATTAGAGCTTGAAGCATGTGAATCTGAAACAGCTCCCACAGGAGACAGCGCTCGAGTTTAAAGCACATAAGATGGCACAATGTGATTTATTTTTAACAGAATTAAAAAGAAATAAGTTGTAAAGTAATGCCCGCTAATGATTACATAACCTTCTGATGGTTTCTGATGAGATCTTTAGTCCACATGACTAAGTTATGCCTTCAAATAGCTTATTTTAAGTAATAATAGTCGAGGCTGCTGCCCCTCATCTGGGAAGCTCTCCCATAATAGTGGATGTGCTAAATGCTACATTGCTTATATTAGCAAAAATAGCCCTGCTGCTGCAGCAAGTATAGTAGTCCCCACATGTTTTTTTTCCCCAGAAGTTTCCAAAGTAACCTTTATGAAATGCAAAGAACTGCAATTTTTTTTCTTTGTTTAAAGTATGACCAAATATATCTGATTTGGAGGTCAACGGACGTACACGAGGCAGCATTTCTCAAGTTTCTGCAGCTTCTGAGTGACTGACTGTTCCAGCTTTCCCCACAGATCAGTCCAATCCAGTGAATGAACACACTTAAGAAAGTCCAGTCCAGGTTTAACCACATTTTTTTGCAAATTCCAACCAGCGAGTCAAAATGAAAAAGATAAGATCTTTGCTGAAATATTCACCTGCAATAAATTATTCACTATATCTCCAGGATATTCACCGTCGCACTGATCCTGTCAGCCAGAGAAGCAGTAAAATAGATAAAATTTAATTAGTAAAGGCACTCCTTTTGTTTCACCTGCAGCAGGACGACATGGAGATAAGAGTTTGAGCTTTAACAGCAGGTGTAAGGAGGTAAAAAGGTTTTTTCCTCCACTAACACACTACACTTGCTGCACTTACGGCTGCACTCAGAGTGTATTCCAGTGGCTGCATTCAAGCTTCACTGGTGATTTGGCATGTTAGGATTGGATGATAGGAGGGTTGTGGAGATCTACAAAAATCTGGATGCACTTTTGACAAGAAAGAAGGGACATATTTCTAGTTTTTATCCAATTTCATGATGTGGATTCACAGAGATCGTTTACATTTACATACATTAATATCAAAAACACTTGGTACTCTGCATAAAACAAAAGCCTTGTCTATAATATATTGTACCTTTATACTTCCATATATGACTTGCAGTGTAGGACTTTAGGGTGGAACATCCAATACAATGCTTAATGATATTGTTCTATTATAGAAATGTGTCATACGTCTTATAAATGATGCTGGATATTATGACCATACGCATCCATTATTTATTCAGTCAAATCTTATGAAATTTGATGGCGTACACTGCCTGGCCAAAAAAAAAAAAAAAGGAAAAAAAGTCAAAGATTCTCAATGGGGTTCAGGTCTGGACTCTGTGGTGGCCGATCTATGTGTGAAAATGACCTTCATCCATTGCTCCAGAGTCTGATCTTTATGCATCCTGGCAAACTGAAGCCTTTTTTTCCCAGTTAGCCTCACTGATCGGTGGTTTTCTTAAGGCGAACACAGCTGTTCAGCCCCAATCCCTTGAGATCCCTTCGCATTGTGCGTGTGGAAATGCTTTCACCATTAAACATAGCCCTGAGTTCTACTGTTGTTTTTCTTTGATTTGATCTCACCAAATCGCCGATCAAAATCATTCAGGATTTTTTTTCTGGCCACATTTCTTCCTGGAAGACGATGTTCCCCACTTTGCTTTCCAGTCCTTAATGCATTGGACAGTTCTGAACCCAGTTTTAGTAGCTTCTGCATCTCCTTAGATGTTTTTGTCTGCTTGATGCTGCAAATGAACATCTTTTCCACGACCACGAGAGGTGTCTTTTGACATGGCTGTTTTGGAAATGAGAAGCAACTCATTGCACCAGTTGGGGTTAAATAACTTGTTGCAGCTGAAAGATAATCGCCCAGGCTTTTGTTTGGCCAGCCAGTGTAGTTTATTACACAAAATCCTAATCATGTTCAAAGCTGAACAAAATCCCCTTCTAGAGGGAGTTCAAAGATATCATAAGTTTCAGAAAACTCAATATAATTTAAGAGATGATTGCAAATTTATTGTGCCAACATCCAGAAAAGGGGGGTTCAATTTTGGAATAATCTTAGCAAGAAGATGCAAAAATTTGTAGTACTTTTTTCATATTTTAAAAAAAGATCCCCCCGTCTACTTTTGGGAGATACGTAACTGAATACAACCGTCTTACAACTGTTGTTTGCTTAAAATGCTTCATCTATGAAGAAATCATTTTGTGGTTTTGTCAGTGAAACAATATAAAGAACTGAACTAAACTGAACTGGACATTTGCAGTTCTAAAATGGGCTGTAACATGGATGGGCAACATTTTAATTCAAATCACCATGACAACTGCCAACCATTCTCAACAAGAAGTCATGTCCGGCTCAACTGTTTGAACGAGCACCTCATAAGCAGCTAGTCCGTGTCCGAATCCTGGTCTGGAGCCCGTTCTTCATGCAACACCCCCCTCTCTCTGACCCCTTTTCTATAAATAAAGACCTCTAGTGCCCCAAAATCCGTAAATACCCTGCCCTCACCCTCTGGTTTGGTGACTCCTGTTTGGAGGGCCACATTAGGCTTTCATACCTCTCCAGGGACGACATGTCGAGCATGATGTTTATGTTAACTTTGTTTTTATCGTTACAAGAGTGCTGAAGGATGTCTCTGACATGTACACAGCTCTGAATTAGGGACAACCTCTGAAACTGTGTGTTTAGTCTGGGAGCAGCAGCATGTCCTATATGCTCCTTTGGAAACATTTCTTTTACATAAAAGGGTTTTATTTGCTCCCAAAACATGTTTACAGGCCTAGAAAATGCTAAACAAAAATACGATGACAGTTCCATCAAACCATTTCATCTGCATTGGAAATTTTGTGGCTTCCCTTTAATATTTCTCCAACTCTTCACTCCAGTTTGCAGATGTGTGAAGAGCATCTTTGCTCCGCACGATTGGATGTGACTCAGGACCCGACATCTGCTTGTTTATCTGATCATACAGAGAGGATGCATTTGAGGGCTGGTGGGCTTTTGTTTGAAAAACACATCAATCAGCTGTTTGCACAGTTTTACTTTTTGCTTTTTCAAGATTTCTTTTATTTCATGCAGTTCCATAAAATGCAGTAGCGTGTGTCCATGAGTCAAAGCAGATTTCTCAGCGTGTAACAGGGTCTGATGCTTTTCGTTCTAAGACTGAGTGTTGTTAAAAACCTCACGATTCGGTTCCATTTTTATTCTTTGGGTTGCGATTCAACATTGGATATATTCAATTCATTATTGATTTAAACCCTTTTATATCAATTCAGTAAGAAGTAGGAACAAGGATGTCCGATATTATTGGCCAATATCGGCATTACAATGTGATATTGGTAAATATCGGTAGCGGTTTTTTCAGACCAATATTTTTACTAACAAAATCTCATGAGATCTTGTTCCATTAGCACTGGTTCAGCATGCTGAAAAGTCCCTGTTATTGTGGAAGAACTTCATATCCCAGCATTCCTTTCAGAGTCATGTGACTACGGTGCAGCTGCTGCTGCTACAGACTGAGTTGCTTTGAAGCTGCTTATAATATGTCTGGTTTTTTAGCCACATGTTGGCTAATACCTGCTAGTATCTGATATCTGGCAGCCAGATGTCCAAAATGAGCTCCTCTGGCTGAGTTAAGGATATTTTGGGATCTTTGCTCTCGGAGTAGAATATAGTTGTATTTCTCATAATATGAGAGATGCAACCTCACAGCTGCCTGCATAGATTGTTATCGGTTGATATCGGATATCAGAAATTAAGAGTTGGACAATATCAGATATCTGTAAAAAATTCAATATCGGACATCCCTAAGTAAGAACTCTGTTACAAATTTTCAAATGATCATTTCAATGCTCATGTGAATGTATACTGCATACCACCTTATTTTTATGGGTAATAAAACATCTGAAAGTAAAAAAAAAAGTTGTCATTTGGGTGATGTATGATCGAACGTGGCCGTCGTCCATGTGACCTAAATAACATGCACAGCACCCCCCACGTCAGGAGGGGAATCAGTTCAGAGGATTTGCCAAATCGATACTGAATTGCACAGGGAAGTACTGCAATGCATCAATTAATCGATATTTTTACCCACCCCGACTTCATTATCACACAAACTTATAATAAATGCATAACTTCATTCAGACTGGGGGGGGTGTATCAATGATTGATCCAAACTGAAAACATCAACTGAACATCAACATGATAAACTATGATAAAACCAGACTGTACCGCCTCGGCTACCTGGTTTCTTCATTTAAATGTCTGAGTTCTGGGATAAAGTTATTTTTTCATATTGATTGCCGGCTCCTGAATCAAATCAAATCAGAGTTTGACTGAGAAATTGCCAAAACCGTATTATGATCAGTCTTGGGATTTACACCCCTGATTCAGACATGCAAATTTAACTTCCACAACCTCATGACTTCAGCGGATTTAAAGCTTCACACATCCACGGTGACCTCTGGTGCCAGACCCCTGGTTAAATACCCTTAAACAAGGCGGCGTTAAGCTTAACAGGTTGGCGGCTGTTCCGTGTGCAGAATCCTGGCCTGGTGCTTCCCACCGCATCCCCATTTTCACCACACTTTCATGCCTTCATTACAATCTTTATGTGGTATTATTTACATATTATTGCTCATGTTCTTTATTTATTCTTATCACACTTATATTTCTGCTGTTCTGCCTGCAGGATCCGGACAAGGGCTGGGCAATATGGAGCAAATATCATATCGCAATATATTTATTTTAGATGACTATATACAATATATCCTGGTATTTGTACCCTTGTTTGTCTGAAAGTTTCATTTCATATTAAACACCTGTTTTTTAGTATTGAAACATGTTAACCATGAAGGTTTCGCTCAACTGCAGTGATGGAACTGATAAAACACTGGTTAGAAATGTTTGTGAAATCTAATTAATTCAAGATAGTTGGCTGTTTTTTATGATTTCTTTGTAAAAGTCTTGGGAGGATTGTCTTCCAGACAGTTTAAATAATTGGGGTGGGAAAAATATTGATACACTGAAATGTCACAATATTTTCATATGCTGATACCATATCTGTATTCAAAACCACAGTATCGATCTATTTTACTGATGAAATCTTGCAAGATATCATTGTTTTGTTACAAAATCTCATGAGATTTCACAAAATACTGCAAGATTTCATTGTTCTGTTACAAAATATTTCAGTATTTCGTGAAATCTCATGAGATTTTGTAACAAAACGATGATACCTCACTAGATTTCATTAGTAAAATACATCGACAATGCGTTTTTAAATATAGATATGGTATTGGCATTTGAAAATATCGTGATATTTCAGTGTATCAATATTTTTTCTCACACTTATTAAATAATCAGGTGACCCCTTTGTAGTCAGTTGAGGTGCAGCCGGGTCATTACGAAAAAAATTAAGCAAAGAAATCTGCACAACTAAACTATATATAACGATATGTAAATATCATTTTGCGATATATATTAGTATATAGCACAGCCCTAATCCGGACCTCAGTCCAGAATTTCATACCGCTTCATGTGAAATCATGCGGCCTGACACTGAAGCTCTTGAATCTTAAATATCTCAGTTGTTTGTCCATCAGAAATATAACACGAGTCTAAGCCGGGTTTCATTAGTTCCTCTTTAATTGCTCTCCAACTCTCATGGCTGATCGTCTGTAGCAGGAGACGGATGACATTAATCCTCCAGTTAATGTCGCTGCTAGAGAAGCAGAAGAGGCAGTGGGTGTATGAATGACACACTTACAGGGATGTTACCAGCCTATAGCTGCAGAAGCCAGTTTGCCCGCCTCTCTCATCTCTCTCTGGGTCATCTATCACTCCGCTCTTTGCGCTTCTTTTACTGCACTTTTCCTTTGAAGTCTCGGCTTGCCACGGTGTGCACCCCCGTTTTATTGAAGCAGGCTGCCAGCAGTAACCGGCCCATAAGTTGACCTGAGTCCCACGTCTGCTGCGCTTCATCTTAGATGACTCATGCGCCTCCTCATCAGGAATCATTTAAGGTAGTCTGATATATCGCCATGGCAATAAGCTCCACTGCTACTGGAGAGGTGATAAACTGGGGACAGGGTTTGAGTACTTCTGCAGAAATATCACTTTGGCTATTTTCTCCCGCAGCGAGTGGTCAATAAGGAGCGGTGCTGGTAGAGAAATCTTTAAAAGCGTGCTGGTATGTGGCCTGTGAGGTCAGCTGGCTCGCTACCACCTGTCATCCTCTGAATATATGCATGTGTGTTCTCGCGTTTGCTTCAACGCTGCATTTCAGCTCATGTCAGGAGCCTTCGCACGCTCGTCCGAGTTTGCAGGATTTTTTTGACCTACATACTGCTCTCGACGATCAACTCCAAAGAAATCTGTGTTAATCGGTTGCCCCTCTGGCCAGCCGCCCTGCTGCTGTTAGCAGGGTGACAAAGCAGATCAGCAGACCTCATTAAGACTGAAACACAATAAGCCCTGATTTTCATTTCTTTGAGACGCCTCCCCCTCCTACAGCTGCTCCCACATTGCTCGTCGTAGTACTGCAAAGTGATTCCACTCTGAGGAATTTGTAAAAGCGATCGTTGTTTATCTGTTACGAACCTTTGATCAGCCTGAACAAGTCACAAAAGATGCAGACAATTCTGCGTTTGAATGTGCAGATACGTCAAACTTCATCATGATCAAGCAGAGGCATAGATGCACCTGAAAGTCACATGAAAGTAGTGATACACGATATTATCGACCTGATATCTGTATCGGCCGATATTGCCTTTTAAACTGAATATCAATATCTAGGGATGCACGATATAATCGGCCCCCTATCAGTATCGGCCTATATCGGCCTTAAAACTCAGTATTGGACATCGGACACCCCACCGATATTTAACCGATCAGGCCGCTGTTTCTAAAGTTAAAAAAAAAAAAAAAACTTCTTCTTTTTCAAAAAGAAAAAAAATCTTTTTTACAGACTTCAAAACTAATAGGCAGTTTCTTTTAGAATGTTCTATGTGAACGGAGTCATTAACACGGTCATTTGTGTAAATAATAGGGGTGGGAAAAAATATCATTACAATGAAATATCACAACATTTTTACATGCAGATTTCATATTGGTCTTTAAAAACATGATATTGATCTATTTTACCAACGAATCTCGCAAGATTTCGTTTTTCTGCTATGAAATCTTGTGGGTTTCGTGAAATCCCACAAGATTTCATAGCAGAAAAACAAAATCTTGTGAGATTTCGTTAGTAAAATAGATTGATACCATGTTTTTTTAAAGATATTAGCATATGAACAAATCGTGATATTTTAGTATATCAATATTTTTCTCACCCCTTGTAAATAACCAAATATCCCCTGTTTTGGGATTTTTTTTTCTTTTTCCTCAGGGAGAAGAAAATCCAGGTGGTTCTAGGATATAACGCAGATATCCTATTAGTTTTGTCTGAACAACTGTCATTAAGTTTGACTTGTTATACATGAACACAAGTTGAGGTATTTTCCTAATTTTGCACAAGGAATAAATTCAACATGATTTATTTTTCAGCTTTGATATCAGTATCGATATCTGTTATCGGCCACATGAGATTTAAAATATCAGCAGATTAGATATCAGCCAAAATTCCAATATCATGCATCACTATCAGTATCCCTTTGATACCGACCCCATATGAGCTGATTTTTTTTTTTTAATTCTTTTATTTGATATGGACAGATCATATTTTTTAAAACAAAGGAAAACTTCTAAATACGCCACATTTAGCCAAAAAGCTAGTTTTCATCTGTTGTCCCTAGCCAGATCTTAAAGGGCTGCCTGAAATAAGGAAATACAGAAATGTCACATTGTAAATAAAACAGTTATCAATGTAACTGGCCGGTATAACAGGCGCTGTTCGGTGGCGAAACAGCAGAATACTGTTTTTTGTTTGTTTTTGTTTGTTTTTATGCAGGAGAACATCATAAGGTCGCACTCACTGTGCAAACATTACAGCCCCGTTTCCACCTGCGGGTCTGGGTCAGTCGGGTTGGTTTCAGTACGGATGTGTTGATTTTACGTTGCATCCCTACAGCAAACTGCCCCCTTACCCTAGAGGCGGAGTATTAGCCGGCTAGCACTGCTACGTGATCGCGCGAAGTTAAAATTGAACCGTGACCACGACATGCGTATTGCACGACACGCCTCTGGGTTGCAGGCTGCAGACAGATACCGTTGACACCACACGAGACAGAAACAAAGGACTCCTCCTTTATTTGTTTTTATGCAAGGTCACGCGGGAAGTGACATATTTTTTCAACCAAATCAACGGATTTCAGTGTGTAAAGTTCCACCTTATTGGTCCGGATCGGTTAGATCATTACGACTATGGAAGGGTCCCAAAAAAGTAGGATGTAGGTTGGACGGAAGGGTACCCGTCCCAATTTTTACCTGTGGGAAATGCAAAAAAACGTGGACCGACCCAGACCTGCTGGTGGAAACGGGGTTATGACGTCTACAGCAACTACTGGATCTGCAGCAGATGCAGCACAAGTGTTTTCCTAATTTTGCACAGTTAATGAATACTACATCGCTTTCAGCTTAAATATCGGTATCCGTCATCAGAAGCAGAAAACTATTGGTAATCGTATCTGTTGAAATTAATCATATCTTGCGTCACTAGATGAAAGTAAATAAAACTTTGCAGCAAGACACAAAGACTTACGAAAAACAGCCTGTAAATTTAAAAAAAAGTGTTTTGCTCAACAAAAAGTGATGGATTTAATTTTTTTTTTTTTTTTTTCCCCACAAGCCCTTTCTGAACCCCGACTCCACAGTGCGTGAGTATGAATTTCATTACCTCTGGAGTTGGTAGCCATGTCCGCCACCTTCTGAAAGGCATCTAAAAAGGCCACGGCTGCCAGAATTGTGGTCCTGCAAATACACGGGCATGTGTTTACTGCACACTGACTGCATCTGTAAACATCACAGGAATTTTCCTCTCTGAGGTTTGCCGTTCACATGAAACACCTCTTACCTGAGTTGAGAGTGCAGCTTGGTGGCCTTGGCACTGAAGTCTTCCCACACAGGGTAGGAGCCCTGATAAGAGAAGGGAAAAGCACCGTGTCAAATAAATATCTCACCAAGGACATCTAAGCACAAGAGCACATCCTGTCAAACACACAAACGCACATATATTATGCATACAAATGTAAGAAGCCATGTTTTCTATAGGAGGGGAAGCGTCTGATGTGACTTGATGAAAGGAAGTCATTCCTGCCAACAGCCACAACTGAAATAACTAATATTAGTAATTATGTTTGATTTATAGTTGCAAAAAACAAGAAAAAAGCTAATTTAATATGGGAATGAAATCCAAATAAAGCTGCAATAAGTCAAAAGAGAACCTGGCTCCTCATTTTTAAAGTAGAGATGCACCGATCCGATACCCAGATCAGATTTTGGCTCCGATATTGACAAATTAGCTGGATCAGATATCGGACGAATGTGGCCAATCCAGTCATTTCTGCTTCTATTAATATCATAATAAATGTACACTTTGTTATTTATAAAAAGATCAAATTAAGTGCATTTCTATCTACATTAATTTGTTACCTTTCTTTAAAGGTACAGTTTGTGAGAATTACTGACATCTAGTGGTAAAGATGGGTACTTGAAAGAAAAGCTTTTTCTTTCAAATGACTTCATATTCTAAGCACTGTTCTGAATGTATGGTGGCCGTTAGTGGCCAAAATTCTCCCAGACATAAAGATGTTTTCATCTGTGAGTGGATCCAGTGGTCTCAGGTGTAGCTATGACTGTACTATGATGAACTACTTTTTATATCTTTTAAGGTATTACTGATCCCAAACAGTGCTCTAACTTCTATTAAACTAAGCTGGTACAGCAGTTCTAAAGTTCAAAAGGTTCTCACTTCACTCACATTATTTTGTCCATTCAGGGACACAGTAGTAAAAATGGTGGAACAAATATGGCAGCCTACATATGTGCACCCCCCCAACAAGTAGATATAAATGACTCATTCTAAGAAAATAAACACATAAAAGTTATTCTAGTGCAGCGATGACACATAAATAGATGCAAAGTTTTGAATTTCTATACATTTTTCTGCCACTGACCTTTGATTTTTTTTTACATACTGTACCTTTAATGTAGAAAAAAGGTTATTTCTAACTGGTATCATGCTCTGATTTGCCTTTAAAAAGTCCATCCTGCTTATTTCATATGATCAGATCAGCCTGAGCATTCTCTCCCATATGTACCCGCATGTTTGCGACCTCTTGTTTACCCGGATGACCAGTGAAAACGTTCATATCACGTGTTAATGTGCAGGTAGCAGACTTGTCTTTGAAGAACCTGGGTTAGATTTACCGCCGGATCATCACACTCTGCCTCCAGCTATGAGTGCAGAAGGCAAACATAAAACACATTCAAGGGTTAGATCCCATTAAAGCGAGAACTTGAGCCCTGGAGTAAGAAGAGAAAAGGCATAACCCCCGCGCGCCTCCCATGATGGATACGAGCCAAAGGGGGGTTACACATCCTGACTATATATAGCCAAAGTAAAATCAGGAATGAGAGCTCCTCATCACTTCTGCCGTAACCTCCATTCAGGGAATGACAGAGGTTAAGTCCCAGGTTCTTTTGGGTAAAGCCTCGGCTTTGGACATTGATCTAAGAGCTATCCTCTAAAAAAAAAAAAAAAAAAAAAAAAATCAGCCAGGAGCGTCACAGCCTCGCTGTTTGTTCTTGACTTTAACAGGTGTCTAATTAGCTTGTGCTGCTGGCGACTCCCTGGGGCAGGAGGGATGCGCTGCCAAGACAGCTGAGGAAGGAGGGTGAAGGAGCGGGCAAAGGGGGCTGCGCGCACGGCGTCGTCGGGGAGCGGGTAGACATCTTTACTTTCATCCACACCTGGCAAAGTTCAGGGAGGTGGGGGTGAACAGAAACATGAAGGGAGGAGACGCTTGTCTTTCTGGGGTGAAGTTAAGAAGAGAATGGTTACAGGTAGAAGGCAGTGTTGCAGTGTAACCACACAGACAAGGGTTCCCACTCTGTTCTTGAAATTACGCTAACTGGTCAAACGTTTGGCATCACTTTTATGGGAAAGTCTCCCTCAAATTGATTATTTCACAATATTTGTTCAAATGAGAAGGAAACAAACAAAAAACAAAATACTTGACAAATTAGAGCACCTTGCTCATGAACAGTGGACCAAAATACCTGTTAAAGGAACAGTACACCCACAGAATGATGCGCCTTCATTTTCCACTCACCCTCATGCTGAGCAAGACTCTGGAGCACTTTTTTAAAATCTCAAATGCAGCCGGAGATCGGACAGGTTTTCATTTTCCCCCAACTTTCATATAAAGGAGGTGACCAGGGCTCGAACCAAAAAGTCCAGAAAAACTTGACAATATTCCTCCCTACTGCTCGTCCATGTGTAGCGTCCATATTTTACTTTTTGTCAAGTTTGGGATCCCTGTTGGGTTTAACGGGAAAGTGATCCCAAACTTTTGACCGGGAGTGTATTTTCAGGACTTTCTCAGCTTTTATAGTACGATTCAAACTATCCCAACATACACGAATAAATTCCACCCCCAGCTTTGGAGAAGTGTTATTTTCTACAATTGAACCTTATATTTTGTACATTTAACCAGATTGCCTCTATGTTTATTCTTCTTTCTCTCTTGTACTTTTGCCACAAAATATTTTTATATGTTCAATAAATCCCCCAAACAAGATTCATGTTGTTTACCGTTTACTTACAGTTTACTTTGTGCATCTGACACCTGCATTATTAAATTAAAAATCCAAATCACTGCAAAAATAAATTTAAAAAATATATGAATATCAAAATCAAATGTATTTTGTATTAATTATTCAGTTTACTTATTTACTTTTAAGCTTTTTGGTTAAGTAACTTTTTTTACAACTCATTTTTTTAAGTGCACGTCTAATTTTTGTTTTTTCATGTTAAGGGTTATGTTTATATGTCATTTTGTTGTCTTGTTTTATGCTTTTAAAGTGTTTTATAAATAAAGCTGAAGTTGAGGGAAGAAAAATATTTTCCCAGGACAACTCAAGCTTTTCCAGGACATTTTATTTTATTTTTTGTAATTTTCCATGTGTTTCCCAGGGCTGGAAAATTTGACAATCACTTTCCAGGTTTTCCAGGATGCGTGGGAACCCTGACAGAGGCTTCAAATCACCATGCATGACTCAGATCTCATCACAAACTCAATATTTCTGATCTAATCCAGGTGAATCATCTCTCTGCCTTCTGCTCTAACACCTCCTACTCAATTATTTCTCTTCCTGCAGCTTTTGTAAACAGTTATCTAACCAACAGGTACAGCTTCTATCAGAACGTGATGTCTGTGGTTCACCAAGAACAGACAACGCTATCCAAGTTCTCTGTAAGTGCATCATGTAAATCAGTCAGAACTAAGCCCCAACACTGCGTTGCTCCAGGGGGGTAAGGCTGGTTTAACAGGCTTCCAGTGCCCAGCAAAGCGGCAGAAATGAGGTCAGATCTCTGTCTCAGACAGTGGACATCGATACTGTGCTGACTAAGGGCTTCAGCCTCATTCATCTGCACTGCTTATCAATACACAGACTGTCTCTTTCCGAGAGCCCCGTCTCTCTCTGTGGTCCTAGCGTGAGCACAACACAAAAGGGAAATGTATGAAACCAAAGCAGCGCAGCCAGTAGCTGGAAGCTGATTTCACTGGAGCCTTACAAATGAGGGGGTCCATAAATAATCTGTCAAAAGGCACCACGGCCATGTGAGCCATCTCATCGATTAGAAATCGGTTGAAAGAACAATCTGATGCTTGACTTGTTTGCTGCTATGAGCACTCTGCAGCATCATGAATGTGAGGACTGGGAGCTGCCTGCAGGCCTGATGGATATGTTCACACTTTCCATCTGTCGTCACAAACAACAGACCACCCTGGTACAACTTCCTTAACCCCCCCCCCCTCCACACACACACTTGCATGTAAGTGATAGATGGTGAAACTCGTCCAATTCCTGCTTTAAAATTTCTCTTAAACCATCTTGAAAGGCAGAGAGTGAATGTTTGGGGAGAATTAGCTGCAAGGCGAGTCGCTTAAATGACTCAGGTCAAGCTTCAAATGTGCACTTGGCAACATTTTGTAAAAGAAGCGATTTCCTGCCAAGCATCACAAAGCACAATCAATAATCTTCCCTGCCTGTTTCTGTTTAGAAGGCTGAGCTGATGGAACTGTTATTTTCTGTCAGAGCATCCTTCCCTGCAGGATAAAAAGGGAACAGTTGTCTGGGGTCAAATTGCACACAGTCACTTTTGTTTTATCATAACTGCACACCCCCTACTTTTACCATCTTTTCTTCTTTCTTTGGGACTGATTATTGTTCCATTATGGTGTTATTTACCCCCTAAACCAAACGCATCGAGGAGTTTAGTGATAAAACTATTGAGATCACCCTCTCCTGATGATGCCTTCATTAATGCATTCAGGTATGATATTGTAAACAGGTTGACACGTTGACTTCAGTGTTGTTGCAACCATTGACGGACCTGCTGCACATTATGCAAATAAGACAAAGGGAAACATGTTTCATCTCTCAGTTTGTCCTGCAGCGGTGTAGCATGTGGGGGGAGGACCCGGTGAAAGAGACAAAGGCAGTAAAAATATGCGTCTGATCAGCCACCATGCAACCACAAAGGTCAGATAAAACCCGGTCTACTTTAATGCCAGAGTGCGCTACCTTCATGTCGTTTACGATGGCCTGGAATAATCCACCCAGCGCTCCACACTCTTTCTCCACCGACTCCATGGTGTCCAAAACAAACAGAAAAGATCTTGTGAAGACAGAAAAATGAGACAGAATATCCTCCGGTTCAAGTTTGTTCACACAAGACGCATGTGTATCTTTGTTTGGCCCATCCGCCCTTCGTCGTCCTCTCCCACAACAACGCTGCCAGCAGCCGTGAGGATGCGAAGCTCCGCTCCCCCCCCACCCCAGCAGCCAGCAGCTCGCGGAGCGCACAAACAAAAAGAAGGGGTGCTGCTCGATGGCACCGGGGACCGCTGCTCGCTCCGCCGCCTCTACGCGCCTGGAGGCTCGGCAGGGATGGAGCGGGCAGGCGCGGCGCTTGCGTGGACTACAGCCGGGAAACGTGGAGGGCACATGCACGGTGGCTCCTCATGCCCGCCGCGCTGACACAAATAACGGAGAGAGAGCGCACAATTCTGGGGAGGAGGGCACGAGGAGGAGGGGGCACGACGGGAGACGGGATCGGTCGAAGGGGACGCGGGGACGCGCTCCGTTGTTATTAGCGGAGCAGATGTCTCGGAGCTGGAGGCTCCCGTAATACGATCTATGGGAATGGAAAGGGGGCTGGCCAAGTGGGTTTTTTCTTAGGCAAGGAGGAGGAGTCAAGAAGGAACACCCCCCCAACTCCAGCCTTCCTTTCACCCACGCAAACAAAAGTGAAACCCTGCTCTCCCACAGAACAATTCACTGACACACAAAGCGGGATTTTCTTGGTTTTACATGTGTATTAAGGCACGGGTCAGTTTCTGATGTTAACACCGCTCCTTTGTCTTACTTTCCTTCTGGACACAGTAGCATGTGGCCCATTATCACTCCATCATCGGTTCATCCTCTCCAAAAACAAAAGACAGACTAATTGACATCAAAGTTGTTCTCTGAAATGGTTTTAAATTATGAGAAATATTAACATCTCTTTTTTATGACAAGAAATAAAACACTCATTTTAGTAAAGCTTAAATATGAAAAATGTCAGAATAAAAAAACGCACTTTCCAGGAACTTAAAACAACAAGAACTGTTAAATCACCTTTATTGAACTGTAAAAGTATCACTGGCATGGAAAAGCCAAATATTAGCTCACTGGTATATTTTAGTTTAGCTAAATTTATACTTAAAATTAAAGGGATACTGTGTAACTTTTGATCACTAGGAGCACTAAACATGGAACTTCCCACAGGCCACACAACTGTTAAATTAAACAGTCTATCCATGTTTTGGAATCCTGTTTGCAAGCCACTTTGATTGATTGAAAGCGAAGTCATCCAGCCTTAAAGGAACAGTACACCCACAGAATGATGGCGGAGATCGGACAGGTTATCGTTATCCACCGACTTTCATATAATGGAGTTCACCAGTGCCTGAACCAAAAAGGTCCATAAAGGTCCACAAAAACTTGTCAATTTTCCTTCATACTGCTCGTCCAATGTAATCCAAGTGTCCTGGGTGGGTAGCGTCCAGAATTGACTCCAAACGACATCATTTAGTAGCTATATTTTAATAGCCTAAACAGTAGAACACTGCACTTGCCGTTTGTGAGTTCACAACACTTCGGAAGCCGCGGCAGACAAGATTGCGCGTTCTTTCTTTCCTTCTTTCTGTCTTTGTTTTAAATCAATCGACAACCCCTGCTGTGTTTGTCCCGGGTTGTCCACAGCTTAGTCACTCTTAGCACAATGTAAACAGAAAATTTCTTCGTCTACGCTTGCATGATTGGCAGAGTTGGCGCTGAATGCCGTGGCACATCATTCTGTGGGTGTTGTATCCCTTTAAAGGTACAGTATGTAAAAAATCAAAGGTCAATGGCAGAAAAATGTGATATATAATTCAAAACTGTGTTTCCATTGATGTGTAATTGCACTACAATAGCTGTTATATGTTTATTTTCTTAGAATGAGTCATTTATATCTATTTTTTTAAATAAAAAAAGTCTTTATTAGTTGCTTCCTTCTTTGCAACAACAAAAATCAGAAGAAAATGAACTTGGGCTGATTTGTGTTACTGGTTTTTAGTTTTGCATTGACACAAAACAAAAATGCATTGAGGATCATAAAGGGCTTTGTGTTTTACAATCCATTTCCAAAGCTGCTCACTTTAATTCCCATAACAGATTCAAAGATTTGGGCTGATACACATGACTGGTGAAAATACTATAATGTACAACCTCTAATTAAATGGCATTAGGGAACTATGATGGACATGACAGCTCATAGATTAATCCTTACTTGAACTTGAAATAATTATCCAATCTCCTGGTCTACGTCCGGGCTGGATGACCTCAACATTACGGCAGGTTTTGAATTGGACATCGGTTCATGTTTAACAGAGGAAAATAAAGTATTCAGGAACTGAAGCCAGGGGTAAACATGTGCATTCAGATACAGATTTTACTTTCATTGCCTCCAGCACCTTCTGTTCTGCCTTTTGTTTCTGCTTGAAGGCCACATCATTGTCATCCAAGTCTTTATTTTGTTTCTTGGGCGCCTTCAGTGGTTTCTTTTTACCTCCTTGTCTGCCAGACATATTCAAAACAGGTTATAGTAATATATAAAAGCTAAATACACGTATATCTGCCAATTTAACCGGCTGGCTTTCTAATCCGCGCTGCCAGGACCCCAAAGAGCTCTCATTCATATCTACTTGCAGGGCGGTGCACATATGGAGGCTCCCATATTTGTTCCACCATTTTTACTACGGTGTCCCTGAATGGACAAAACAATGTGTGCAAAGTGAGAACCCTCTGAACTTTAAAACTGCTGTACCAGCTTTGTTTAATGGGAGTTAAAGCACTGTTTGGGATCAGCAGTACCTTAAAAGACATAAAAAAAAAATTGTTACTCATAGTTACACCTGAGAGCGCTGGATCCACTCCAACATGAAAACATCTTTATGTCTGGGAGAGTTTGTCCACTAATGGCCACCGTACATTCACTACAGTGCTTGGAAAAATGAAGTTATTTGAAAGAAAACATCTTTTCTTTGAAATACCCATCTTTACCACCAGGTGTCAGTAATTCTTACACACTGCACCTTTAAAGCAAACCGCACGTGATCCAATGAGAGATGGATGGGTTCCTGCTAAATGACAATGTCTGGTTTTTGAGGAGGGCAGCCCCTCGAGCAAAGAAATAGATGATTTCTTGGGTCCTGTGTGGATTCAAGAAATCATCTATCATTAGGCACTTTCGGACTGTAGGAACCTTTTGGAGTTCCTATAACCTTGTCGGGAATCAGGCTGTTTTTTTGCGCATTCGGACATATAGGAACTAGGGACCCCAGACCTCAGTTCCTATAACCTTTTTAGCTCCTACTCCGAGGCAGGGTCTTTTCGGGGTTCCATAGGAACTGAAATACATAGGTGTTTGGTGATTGGTAGAACTGGCAAGCCCCGCCCCTTGCGTGATCTCCGCTTCTCCCAGCCCCACCATACTTAAAAAGTCTCACAGCTGTTTACCGAGATCATAATAAGAACAAGAACAATTACAATAGGAGTGTACCAATTCATTATTAACTGGATCACAATGGTGCACGCCCTGAATGGATGACTATTTGGAAATGTCCAAAAGCAATTATTTTCATATCAATTTAATGACTAAACACAGCTGTAAAGTATAGAATCTGCAGCTGCTGCCCGAACACAATAGTGGACGGACCCCCCACTAAGAATCCGGCCACTTCAGCAAAAGGTAAAAAAGGGAAAGGAAGGGAAAGCTGGTAAGCTAGCTTTTATAATAGCTTTGAATAAAAGAGATGAGAAACCTGAGTTTTGTATTAGATCTGCTGGGGTATAACTTGTCACTGTCGCAATGATTGCATCACTCATGGTCCCTAACGAGGTCTTCCCTCATGTGCGAACGCACACCGAAGGCGAAGGGTAGTTCTTATAACTAAACTCTGTCTGAATGCGCCTATTGCTTACATTAGGCTAATATTTGGGTCAGAAGTTATACAGTATCCCTTTAAAATTATTATTAATTATTTAAATGACATGACTGATAATTGCTTAATGTGTTCCACAAGATTACAGCAGTTTTCATTTATTGGAAGTGACTTGGACTTGTTACGTCTCAGTTTTGTTTAAAAAAAAATATTGGTAGCAA
Organism: Atherinomorus stipes; assembly: GCA_023101725.1. Classification (NCBI taxonomy): domain Eukaryota; kingdom Metazoa; phylum Chordata; class Actinopteri; order Atheriniformes; family Atherinidae; genus Atherinomorus; species Atherinomorus stipes. The sequence continues at coordinate 81,130 of JALJCO010004147.1, forward strand.
CCTCTTTCTTTTCCTTTTTTTCTTGTACTATCAAAAATAGAGGTACGAGACAGGAACATTTCTGTACCTGTAGGTACATTTTTTACAAATGTTCTTTCAAAAGTACAATATTGGTCTTTATGAGGCCAGAAGTACCCATATACTATGAAAAAGGTTCCAAAGTAATATAAAGTACAAATTTGTACCATTTCAACCCTAAGAGTACCTGAAGCATTAAAAAATGTGCGTAGCTTGTATAACAACTATAATTAGCAGTACTTCTAAACAGTAGTATAATTATAGTTATTCAGTCATCATGTCATTTTCTGTACCGCTTATCCAGTTCAGGGTCGCGGGGGTTTCTGGAGCCTATCCCAGCTATTATCAGGTGAGAGGTGGGGTACACCCTGGACAGGTCGCCAGTCCGTCACAGGGTCAACACAGAGAGACAGACAACCATTCACACCCACATTCATTCCTAGGAGCAATTTAAGTGATCAATTAACCTAACATGCATGTCTTTGGACTGTGGGAAGGAGCCGGAGTACCCGGAGAGAACCCACGCATGCACGGGGAGAACATGCAAACTCCACACAGGAAGGCCACAGTTGGAATTGTTCAAACTCCCTCCCCAGCTGGGAATCGAACTAGTGACCTTCTTACTGTGAGGCTGCAGTGCTAACCACCATGCCACCGTGCAGCCCAATTATAGTTATTATATTAGGATTTTCATAATAATCAGAGTGATAACTATATGGATAAATATTTATGTTTTTGGCCTAATATGTATATGATAATTATTCATTTATTATTAGCATCTTTGATTTTTGTTACGATCTCTATTTCACTGACTTTATTTATCATTTTTAATTGGTTTAATTGTACTTTATTAACTCATACAGCTTGGTAAGGTACAAAAATGGATCAGGACCGAAGGTACAGAAATGTCTTTCAAAAAGGAACACCCCCAGCGACAAGCTTTGTACCCTTTTAAGTACAAATTGGTACCTCTATTTTTGAGTGTGTGTTGTGTTGTTTCTTGAAGTTTGCTTTGTGTCTTCACGGGACCTCTCAGACACCACAGGACTCTTCTGGCTTCTTCCAAAGATGCATCCTTCCCTCCATCCTCATCTTTATAAACGGGAACTCTTTGAAATTAGACTGGAACCATGTAAGTTGTCATCTTCTCGTTTTTAAAGGCTAATTATTTGCCGTGAGTTAGCTGTGTGCTAGCAGTTAGCCGCAAGCTAATAGTTAGCCATGGCTGCGTCTCCTGACTCTGCCTTGTACCGTGCTGGTCTTGGCCTGCTTGGTGCAGGTCCAAGCAGCTCTTTAAAGGAATAGTACACCCACAGAATGATGTGCCTTCATTTTAATTAATCTTCAAATAATTAACCAACTAATTAACCTTCAAATAATTATATTGGTTACAGGACTTTACACTTCAGTTTTCATTTAAATACACAAGGGTTGGATTTTCTTACAATAAAATTTAGTCAAAATCGGGCTGATTTTAAGTTTATCTACTAGTGAAAGGTTCATATAAATAACAAAGTGTGTAGTTTCTTTTCAAATACAGCTCTCTGCAAGAAAGAAAGTAAAGATACCATCCATAACCTCTTCATTAATGCAGAATTAGAGGCCACAAGAGCATCATTTACCACATCTCATCCACTTTATTACTCTTCTTTTATGAAATGGCCAAGAGGTCGCTCTGCAGCATTCCTGATAAACATCCTGTCAATATATTACCCAGCACATCTGCCTCACACCTTCCTCTTCCACCCACCAGCTTGGTTTTAAAACACAACATCCTCCACCAGGCAGACATGACTGTGACCGACGGGGTATAGTCCAGCCAAAAGCTGCCATTTACATCAGAAAACAGTGAGTCAGAGATGCATTTTTATTCTTTTATCTACTTCCTGAATTCAGATTCACATCATCTTCTCTGATTACATTCCCTTTGGACCATGTCAGTAAAGGTTGCTTACAAAGCAATTACATGATCGCCAGTTATCCTCACACAGGAGAAAAACGTGTCTTCTGCTTTGGGTATTTATAGAGCAACTCGATGCTTACCTTCCTGTCATTAGAGCTGATCTTTTAAATAAAAGCAGTCACAAATATGAACACTAGACAGAGAAACAACTGGGATTAAAGCAAAGAAAATACACTATATTGCCAAAAGTATTGGCTCAAGTGTCTTGACTCACATGACATCCCATTCCTGATCCATAGGGTTCAATATGACATTGGTCCACCATTTGCAGCTAGAACAGCTTCATCTCTTCAGGGAAGGCTGTCCACAAGGTTTAGGAGTGTTTATGGGAATTTTTGACCATTCTTCCAGAAGCCCATTTGTGAGGTCACACTGATGTTGGACCAGAAGGCCTGGCTCTCAGTCTCCGCTCTAATTCATCCCAAAGGTGTTCTATGAGGTTGAGGTCATGACTCTGTGCAGGCCAGTCCAGTTCCTCCACACCAGACTCTGCATCCATGTCTTTATGGACCTGCTTTGTGCACTGGTGCACAGTCATGTTGGAAGAGGAAGGGACCAGCTCCAAACTGGTCCCACAAAGTTGGGAGCATGGAATTGTCCAAAATGTCTCGGTATGCTGAAGCATTCAGAGTTCCTTTCACTGGAACTAAGGGGCCAACCCCAGCTCCTGAAAACACCCCACACCATAATCCCCCTCCACTGAACTTTACACTTGGCACAATGTAGTCAAACAAGTACTGTTGTTGTGGCAACCGCCAAACCCAGACTCGTCCATCAGATTGCCAGATGCAGAAGCATGATTGGTCCCTCCAGAGAACGCCTCCACTGCTCTAGAGTCCAGTGGCGGCTGCTTTACACCACTGAATCCACGCTTTGCATTGCACTTGGTGATGGATGGATGCAGCTGGTCGCCATGGAAACCCATTCCATGAAGCTCTCTGTCACTGTTCTTGAGTTGATCTGAAGGCCACATGAAGTTTGGAAGTCTGTAGTGACTGACTCTGCAGAAAGTTGGCGACCTCTTTACACTGTGTGCTTCAGCATCCGCTGACCCGCTCCGTCAGTTTACGTGGACGACCACTTCATGGCTGAGTTGCTGTCATTCCCAAACACTTTTATTTTCTAATAATCCAGCTGACAGTTGACTGTGGAATATTTAGGAGCGAGGAAATTTAACCACTGGATTTGTTGCACAGGTGGCATCCTATCACAGTTCCACGCTGGGATTCACTGAGCTCCTGAGAGCGACACATTCTTTCACAAATGTTTGTAGAAACAGTCTGCATGCCGAGCTGCTTCATCTTATACACCTGTGGCCATGGAAGTGATGGAACACCTGATTCCATCATTTGGATGGGTGAGCAAATACCTTTGGCAATATAGTGTATGTCATATAGTTGTTTTGTAATTAACTTGTGATTACATTTATGAACTATGTCTGGTTTTGTATCTCCTGGTCCACGTGAGGTAGAGATTGGGACTGCTGCCCCATGTTTTCACCACAGCGCTTGCTGGCATCTCCCAGACAGCAGCAATAAAACAGAAAATATCCCCAACACGGATGCTGACATACCTCACCACCACCATCAGCCCTCCTCGGAAAAACAGGGTCTGCTCTGCTCTCTGGCCCTCCGCCGATGTGTTGCATGTTTGTCTGCAACTTTCCTTATTCCAGCATCGATGGCTTTTTAGTAAGGGGAAAAAAACATGAAGGTTTCTGCCCCCCCCCCCCCCAGTAAGGCCTAACAACTGAAAGCAATCATCAGTCCTTAAACACATCAAGCTGGGCAGACTCAGAAGATTTTGGAGGCTTATATAACCAACTTTGAGGGCTTTGACGTCTGGGTACATTTTCATCTACCAGTGTGCGATAATGCCTGCTTATTTTTCAGCCTTCAGGCTGCACGTTTCACCTCACTGAGACACCGTCTGGAAAACGACGTATTGTTTTCTTAAAAAGGAAAGCAGTACAGACATTTTTGCATTACCGCAGCTTAAACAAGCAATCACAATCTGGATCACATTAGACTTTATTCCAAGATATCTATTGTGGGAATACTGAAGCAAACGGCAGCCTCAACTTCTTCTAGATAATATTTCAGATCCTCTCTGACCTTGACACAGTCCTAGAAGCTGCTACCTTCATTCGTGTTATGTGATATACTGTGGCCTCTCACATCTCAGTTGGCTCTTACTCATGATTCACCAGGAATCTTTTTCTTTCTTGGTGAATAAGCCGTAACCCTCAGAAAGCTGCGGCTTCCTCGTGAAAGCCAACGCGAAGGTCGCTGCTGAGGTCAAATACCACTTGACCAAAAAATCTATCAAGACATATAATATGAGGTTGACTGTTATGTAAGTGATCTGCTGTAACACTTAGTTTGAACCTCACGGTGAGCTCAGCTGCAGGGGATCATAACATCCATGCACATGGACTCGGCTTCTGCTTTTCCTTAAGATAACATAAGCTAAAATTTAGTGATCTCACGAAGGGGAACTGGGAAAACTAATCATACCGAGAACAGAAGTGGATTATACAACATGTTTGAGAAATTCCTGAGGTTCTTTTGTCTTGTTTTGTTTCTTTACTTTTTTTTTTCCAGCATGAAAAATTGTCGGCACAGGAATTTATTTCAACAGAATGAATTCAAGCTGCTCCTCGCCGTCTGTTGGGCAACAGCTGACTTTCAAGCCTTCGATGTGCAAGAGTGCAACGCTCAGAAAGTTAGATTTGTTTAAAGCATGCAAGTTATTTCTCCTCCCTTGTTTTTTAATTCCTCCAGAGAGTGGTGAGGGCAGCAGCGACTTGTTTTATTTAGAGCTGGTGACACAAACCGTCTATAACGGGGCTAAAAGCCAGGGGTAAAACAGGAGTAGTAAAATGAAGTAGTGCGGTATTTAAAGCTGAAGCCTGAAGCCACTTTGGGGGACATAAAAAAGTTGCTAAATGGGTATTTTAAATCATGATCTCAGGCCTGCAGCTGCATATTGAGGTTGTCATTTTTACCCTGACTTAGACTCGCTGGAATTTGCACTGAAATGACATTTATCTCACCGACGATAGCTGTGCTGTAAAAAATGAGAAAGGTAAACATTATGCTGTTGGTCTTGAGGGGAATAAAATGATATGGAGGTGATAAATCAGCATTTTCAACTCAAAATTCTCTTCCAAATTTTGTTTTTTGTTTTTTGAGAATTCAAGCTACTAGCATCTGCTTCAGTCATGAGTTTATCCCCACACAGCACCATGCCCTCAGCTCTGTCATTGGCTGGAGATATGTACAGAAATCTCCTCTCAGAAACGTCCCGAACACACCAACACAAAGGGAAAAGGCCAAATACAGACAGGGGGAGAGGGAGTTTCAAAAAAAGTCACCGTCACAGGAGAGCAGAGGCCCAAAGGCACGAATTGAGGTGGATTTCACTTGCACAAGTCCACCTTGATGCACTTTGGTGGCAGTCATGGCTCTTGGGGAGGACATTGCAACTGCAGCTGACAACAGATAATACACAGTGGGTGTTTTTATTGACCTAAGTGGGATGAGCCCCCACTTTGTTACGATCCAGCTCTGGAAGCTGCAACAAAGGGAATTGTTTTTAGTAAATAGTGAAGCCAAATGTTTACTGCAATGTTTGAAGGAAAAGGCACACAGCAAGTAATGTATTCTGCAGAGCTGGGGGGCCTAACAAAAGGGGTGCGAGAGGTCCCCGGCTCAGCTACCAGACGAGCCCCCATTTCTTACGGCCCCCTCGAAGCCATGAGAGGTGATGATTTCACCTATACCCCTCCTTTCCCACTGGCCAAAAAAACCCATTTATACCCGTGAATAAACGGCTTTTAGTGGCAGTGGACAACAAACTGACTCACCCTCCAATGTTTACTTTTTGATTTCTGTCGCACAGCTGACATCATCAACGGAAATCCATCATGATATATCAACGGAAATCCAGCATGATGGCTTCTCCAGGCACACAGTGGTGTGGTGTGGACAGAGGCCACACGGCTTGCCAGCAGGTGATCAGACCTGGCTTCTTTTTTTTGCCAGGTCTTTTTTTGGTCTCTAGTGAGATGGTGTTCAGTGAAAAGACAAGAGGGCCAAGCACCGATCCCTGTGGCACCCCTGTTGCCAGTTTATGTGATCTGGACTGTCATCATTGCCATGATACTCTGAAGGACTAAGCAGGTTGTTGCTATGAAGGAACTGTGAGACCTGACTGAAGACGGCTCGCTCTAGAAGTTTAGACATGAACGAGAGCGGCCTGTAGTTTTCAACCTGGGCAGGGTTGAACGTTGGTTTTTTTTCCAGCAGTGGGGTGACCCAAGCTTTCTTGGAGGTAGAGGGAAAGACACCAGATGTAAGAGAGTTAATAATGTGGGTTATTGCTGGTTTGATGGTAAAATGCAGGATGTCAGCAGGGACAGGTTAAAGAGGACATGTTGCTGGTTTTGACTCGAGCGGATGTTAAGAGATTTCATCCTTGCTTTAGAGATCAGAAAGAGCAGAGAGAGGCACCTGAAGCCAGTTGGAGCGGGCTGAGATGGTCAGGCTTGGAGAATTGGTTACTGTTGACCAGGGCCGTTGCAATAAGGAAAGCAAACCAAACAATTGTCTTGGGTCCAAAGCTGGACTGGGGCCCAAGACAATAGCTGGCCTGGTTATGAACTGAATTTAACGACAAACCGTGCGAGCTTCCCTTTAAATTCTGATTGTCAATGCAGAAAAGTGCAACAATGACGTTACTGGAATTAGGGCTGTCAACGAATATTCTAAATTTGAATATATGTTTGAATATTAATACAAACCCAAGATTCGAACATTAAAATTAACATTCGAACCTTAAATAAACAGTGGGACAGTGGGGGGAAATAGTCTATTTTAGGCCTACATTTGCTACACTGGTTTGATTACAGATTAATATTGAAATACACATTGAAATATTGAAATACACATTAAAAAAAAACAACCTATAGACGAATCCGGCCAAACACCACAGCTAGACCATCCACCATTGACTGGGAAGCATTTCTGTACATAATAAGAGCAGATGAGAATCAGACTTTTTCTGAACAACATTGAGGAAATCTGGAAGGATTGTCACATTCCTGGTTTTTGGAACATCATTGGAAAACTTTAATTGTGGTAATAAGTGAATAAGAAGATCGCAGGCATTTATTTCATGAAGATTTCTGCTGTCTGTGACAAAAGTGTACATTTCTGCTGCTCGTGCTCAGTCCACTGATGTCAGTGTGTTCATATCGGGAGGAATACCGGACACACAGAGCAGAGGAGGAATAACTTGCTGCCACGGCAGAGAAAACACTGGATTTAATCACTAACAACAAAAACATGGTAAATTATGGTGAACGCTTATTAATCTGACACTTTATGTCATCTATGCTCCCGAAAATGATGTACTGCATAACGTTTTTATGCTAGCTAATGCTTAACGAGGCAGCTGTGTGTTGCTGCAAGTTAATGACTTATCAGGTAGATATAGGGGATTATCACATTTCCGCGTTCCGGTTTCCGGAAGTTGAAACATTTGGCACTTCCTCTTCCGGGCCATGTTAACATCAGCCGTTCCTGCTCTGTTACACTGTTTAAATCGGATAAACTCCAAACATATTTAAGTTTTCATTCTAGACTGAAGTGATACTGGATCAAAAGCTGGATCAAAGCGATCGATTTGCCGCGGTGAAGGGCCGAACTTTATAATAAAACACACGTTTGTTTGTCCCCGATGTTGGGGCACAACACCGGCACTTCACAGCATGCTAGCATTAGCCAGCTAGGGCTGTTTACTGACGTGCTTAACATTGTGCGTCTTAAAACACACAAACATCTGAAAATCGGGTCTGTACCTCCCCGTTTCCAGTGGAACAACTGGGGACTGCCAAGAAAGGAGACGCTTTCAGATGCTTGTGTGTTTCTCAGCTGCGCTGCAAAGTTGTAGGAACGGTCCTTAAGGAAGCAGCGTCAATAGCTGGTTTACGAATGCTGAACCTGCTAACAAAAGTCCGCCAGCTATCTACTCAGGTGTCTAAACTATTGTAAATCGGATTATCGCCAATGCCAAGTTTTCATTCCAGACTGATAGTGATGCTGAGGAAGAAGTGGATCAAAACGACCAATCCACCGCGGTGAAGGACCGTGATTACTTTATAATAAAACGACACGTTTGTTTGTGGCCGGCAGACTGCGCAGTCGTGTTAGCCTGTAAGCATTGGCCAGGCTTACGATAACGCAGCCTTCACATGTCCTGCAAAACACACAATCATCAGGAAAGCGTCTCCTTTTCTTTGGCAATCCCCAGTTGTTCCTCTGGAAACGTTGCCGAGAGAGTACAGACCCGATTTTCAGATGTTTGTGTGTTTTAAGACGCAACACTTAGTGTCTCGTTTAGCATTCGCTAGCTAAACGCATTATGCAGTGCCTCATTTTCGGGAGCATAGATACGTAAATGAAAGTGTCAGGTTAATGAGTGTTCACCGACAATTAACCGTGTTTTTGTTTTAGTGATTAAATCCGGTGTTTTCTTCACCGTGGCAGCAAGTTTTCCTCCTCTGTTCTGTGTGTCCGATTTCCTTCCTGATACGAACGCACTGACATCAGTGGACTGAGCGCGAGCAGCAGAAATATCACTTTTGTCTCAGTCTAGAATGAAAACTTCGTGAAATAAATGTTTGGATTTCTTATTTGTTTATTACCAGAATTAAAGTTTTCCAATACTGTTCCAACAACCAGGAATGTGCCGTCCTTCCAGATTTCCTCCATGTTGTTAGGAAAAAAGTCCCATTCTCATTGTTCTAATTATGTACAGAAACACTGCCCAGGCAATGGTGGACGGTCTAGTTGTGGCGTTTAGCCGGTTTCGTCTATGTTTTTTTTTTGTGTTTATTTCATTATTAACATCTTTAACAATGCCCTGGAAATTAGAAAAAACTCGCTGCAGTTCCCCCACCCCCGCATCTGCTTAACTTGTGCGAGCGATTAAAGATCCACGACAAATTGAAATGAAATTAACGAACAATGAATCGAGCAGCTGCAATAAATATGGAGCAGCTTGAAACAGTCGGCCTGTAACGAGCAGTGTTGCAAATGGTTGGTTTATTAATAACTTTGATAAGTAGTCACGAGATATTGTGTTTTTCCGGTGTGGTTTGTAATTAAAGCCAGTTTCTGGAGATGATTAATAGTTTAGATTGAATCTTCGATGTAAATTAATAAATAAAATTCAGAATCTTTAGAATACTCGTTGATACCTACACCTATAGATTATCATGACCTTAGACGACTGTCCAACATTGTAAATACAGATATTCACGCTGCTTTCCATGCTGGCCGATGCGAGGTAATGGGGACCCGTTCCCCAGGCAACGGCAGCGCCGCAAGATGGCGTAACACACGAAACGCTCGTCGGATTAGTCTATACAAGTAGTTATGTCTTGTATTAGTTCGTCCTCCTGTCGGCACATTGCTCAAATGGATATTCGAATTAGTTCGAATTATAAACTGTGTTTTTGCTGTGGTTTGTTTGATTCCTGCAGGCATGTTTTGAAGGGATGGGGGCCTTCAAGTACATTCTACTTGGGGCCCCCAAATTCCTTGAAACTGCCCTGCTGATGTCATCAACCTTTTCAGTAATGTAGGAAACCATCACCAAGTTAAACACCATGAATCTCCTCCTTTATCAGGTCTGTGAGGAGATTCCTCAGGAGAACTTCTGTGGTCTCATCGTGCCGAAATGTAGGATGTCCTACCGACACGTAAAGGCCACACACCTAAATCTGAGCTGTCTGAAGGAATTTCCCTGGAAGTTGGTTTCGTCTGTGATCTGATCTTTTCACTTTTATTTGGAGTTTGAGCCTGAATCCTTAATAATTATACTTTCCATTGATCATTCTGGTGTTATTTTGTTCTCAACACATCCCACTATGGAATGAATGAAGGTTTTCAACTGGAATATTTAATTAATCAACATCTAAGAAGTCTTCCCTTCATATTTAAGCAATCAAACTAAATGTAGCTTTAACGTAATCACTTTATTTATTGGATTAATTTAAAATCAAATAAACAATTTTCAGTGTGAGACAGTTAAGTGAATAAAATATTGACATTTCAAAGGTTTTCATTAAGCAGGAGCCCGTGGACAGAAAATCAGATCCAGGAGACTCGTTTAAAGCAACAGCAAAAAACTTTCAGCTTTTAATCATACCATGACCGACGGTTGAGAGCAAAGAAAATAAAAACAGTTTTATGATAACGCCTCTCAGATGTGCTGGAACAGACTGTATTTGACACCTCGTCCTCTATTTAAGAACAACTGTGATAATTTGTGAGCTCGGCAGCTGGCTTCCATCACTCTTGCGTTTCAAAGGGATTTTCAGCAGCAAAACCCTCATTTATAAAGATGTAAGAAAAATGAAACAAATTCAAAAAACGGATTTATAAATTAAAGAAGAAAAAAAAAAAGTAAGGGGGTGAGAAGAAAAAAAAAAAAAATAAATAAAAAAAAAAAAAATAAAAAAAAAAAAAAAAAAAAAAAAAAAAAAAAAAAAAAAAAAAAAAAAAAAAAAGAAAAAAAAAAAAAAAAAAAAGATAATAATTTATAAAAAAAAAAAAAAATAAAAAAAAAAAAGAAGAAAGAAAAGGGGGGAAGGGGGGGGGGAGAGGGGGGGGGGGGGGAAAAAAAAAAAAGAAGAGGAGAGAGGGGGGAGGAGAAAAAAAAAAAAAAGAAGAGAAATTTGGGGGGGGGGGGGGGGGAATAAGAAAAAAAAAAAAAAAAAAAAAAAAAAGGGGCAACACCAAAAACAAAGTCTTTATCGTACGCATGATACACAAAAACCTGTACATCAACACATCACAGATGGGGAGTTGTCCTTGGAGAAGGGTTGCTATCTTTGGTATGCTCTCTATACATTTATATTCCACAGAAGTCCTGAAGAGAATGAGCTAATGTAAACTAAACTGCCCACACAGAGTTCTCCCTTGAGTCCTTTGCAGTCATTCTCTTCATCTCCTCTTCCTTTACTTTCATCCGCCTGTTTTCTGGGATGTCCTGTTATCTCACTACATTCCAAGCTTTTCCTCTTCTTCACTTTTACCTTGAAAGTTTCCAGAGGTGGAGGTAACTAATTACATTTACTCAAGTTACTGTAATTGAGTAGTTTTTGTGAGTAATTTGTAATTTTTGAGTAGTTTTTGAAATAGGTCATTTTACTTTTACTCAAGTACATTTTGACCCAAGTAGTTTACTACTTTGGAAACCTCCCCCGTTACTGAGTAAAAAATAAAATGCAGGAGGAGAAAAATCAGCCTGAACTGGTTTTATGTCGGACGTTACCATCGTCCGTGAAAGGAAATCTCACTGATGATGATGATGGTGCTGAGCAGGAGATGAAGACGGGGAGGCTGAAGGTTGAATTCCCGTGGAAGAGATGCAGGAAATCCTTGGCCAAATCTCAGAAAGTTCTTTGTGTTCAATTGCAAACAAGGCCATAACTTCATCTTGCTGACTCATTGTCCAATGCTAGTATTCAGCTGGCAGAATATTCTTTGGAGCATGGGGCTTTATTTCATTTCTTAAAGTAAGCAGTCATTGTGCTAATTTGTTTATTATTGTTGATTGATTGATACTTTATTGATCCCACAAGGGGAAATTCAGATGTCATTCAGTAGCTCACAGATAAAAACCTATAAAAAAAAGACAACATAATTACATTAATAGCATTAAAACAAGGTGTAACACCAGCAAATTAGCAGTGAGTGTTATAAAACATGATTGTAGCAGGAATAAAGGATCTCCTGAAACACCGTCCTACTGCACATGGAGACAAGAGTACTTAATTGTAGTTACGATGACCGACAAGGGCGCCGCCATAGGCTACATCCAATCCATACGGAAGTCTCAAGCAGAAGTTATTTAAACATTGCTAAGAGTATCTGCGGCTTTACAGTAAGTGACTGAAAGTAACGAAGTAGCTTTTACTCAGGCCGTGTCTCAAACTGTGCACTTGAGCACTTCAAATGCTATTTTTGAGTGTGTAGAGCGTTCATGGTGTCATTTAAGCCAAAATTCAGTGCTCTGAAAGTACCAGGATGTTGCCCTAATCACAACCAAAAGTGCAGTGCAGAATGAAGCACACTACTCGCACTAAATGGACGCCATCTTGTGATCGTGGAGGAAGAGGCGGGACTTTCAAACTGCTTTCAAGCTGAATAATGGCGGTGAATGACGCGGTGGGGACCCCTGCTGCATTGGAGGCGGTATTGTACTTGATTTAAGTAACGTTTATGAAATGATTTAGACATAATTACTAATGTATATTGTGGCATGCTACCAAGCTGTTCACTCCCTGATGACAGTTGTGATCTGGTCATGTGTTTGAGGCCGCGGTTATACCGGCTCAGTAGAGTTAGCTCATGTTAGCGGTCAAAGCTAGTCCATCACTTCCTGTAAGTGCAGTGCTCTGTTTAGCGACAATGGGACGGGGGGGCCGGGAGAGGGGGGAGGCACAGGGGGCTAGGAGGGGAGGGAGGGATGAGGGGGCCCGGGGGAGGGTAGGGGACGGGCGGGGGAACAGAAAACAAAGGGAGGGCGCAGGAGGCAGGCGGGTCGCCGGCGGTGGGTAACAAGGCAGGGAGCCGGAGGCGGGCGGGAGATGAGGGGGAGGCAAAGGCGGCGGAAGGGGGGGGGGAGGGGAAAATAAACACGGGGGGGGCACAGGCGAGGAGCGGGGAAAAAAGAGGGGCCGAGGGAAGGGCGAAGAGGGGGCGAAAAGGGAGGGCCCGCGGCAGCGCGGCCGGGGAAAAGGGACGGGAAGGGGGGGAAGAAAGGATGAATAAAGGGGAGGGGGCCGGGCGCGGGGGGGAAAAAAAAAGGGGGGCGGGAGAAAGTGGCAGGGGGAACGGGGGAGGGCGGAAACGAGGAACACGGGGGTAATCCCTATAGTGTGTATTACAGACGAAGTACACGGTGCGCACTATGCTCTGAGTTCCATTGCACTCGGGCCAGTGCGCGGTTTAAGACACGGCTTTAGAGTACGTTTTAAATCAAGTACTTTTTACTTCTACTCAAGTACATTTTCAGATGGATACTTTAACTTGAGAAGAATTGAAGCAAAGTAAAGATACTTTTATTTGATTACAGTTTTTCTGTACTTTTCCCCCCTCTGACAGTTTCTGTTACCCACTCGCATCTTTGTACCCGGTGGATTAGAGTACGCTCCTCAGTGTTAACGGAGGGTTCACCACTTCCCTGTGAGCTTGTGGAATTTCCTCTATAGTTTGCCCAGCAGGTCTCACTCTCTCCCTGAAGGAGTCCATAGACACGTGCACACACCTCACAATGGTCGGTGCTGTGACAGCGCAGAAGCTCGGGCACGTGGAAAGACAGCAGAGGGTTTGAGGTGAGGTGGATGGACAGAAATTAAGAAAGAAAACCATCATCTTCTGTTTGGTGGGCCGCGTGACTGGCTTTTATTGGGACTTCTGCTTGGCCTCCACACAACCGCTGGGCTGTGCACACGTACACACACACACAAACAAAACAAAACCGAAGCTGGAAGGCTAAATACACAAGTGTTCATTCGCTAAAGCAAGCAAATAGAAAAACTTCCTAATATGCCTCACTCGGGAATTGATTAAACATAATTTCCTCTCTATTAAATGTGGAAAAAAATATATCCTGTTTAATATGAGCTAGCATGAAACTAAATCAATGCTTGGCCCAACTTTTTCTCACTGTTTACTTTTAAACAGCAAACTGATATATTGCACCAAACACTCGATGGTAAACCTCATGAATTACACTAATAAGTGAAAATAAAGCCAAAATAAGCAAAGACAAGGACACTTAGCACACTGACAAATTTCCACTTTGCCTCTTGATAAGATTCCAATTAATATATCTCTGCTGAGCCTTGAATTTGTATATTTTATCTTTAGCAAGGACACAATAACCCAAATTATCTGGGGAATAAACGATGTCACCGACTGTATTCTGTTGTGATTCATTTCATCTCGACCTGATGAGCTCAGATGGAAATAAAGAGCTCATTTTGTTTTGATAGCAGCTTTATTTTCACATATTTAGCTATGAGCGCTCATTGGTTGGGACAAATAAGTGAGGTTGCTAATCTCATCCATGATAAATGTTCAATGTTTCAGGCACAAAAAGGAACAAAACAAGCAAATTAACTGTGAGGATGCATGCAGCTCAAAGAATTAACCGAAAGAGACAGCAGATCGTCTCATCACAGTGATGTGCCTCCCCCAGACACAGAAAATAAACACAGTTAAAACTGACATTCCACTCCACAAAATGAGAGTGACCCGGGTCAGACCGCTGTTTGAGCATTGCTGTCATTCCACGTGGACTCCCTCTCGAGTCGGTGTCAATCTGAAGTGTATAGGTGTCTGTGTTCTGCATCCAGCTGCGCCAGGTGTTTATGTGTGCAAATGTGCTGCTTGAATCCAGCACGTTCTGAAAATAAACCACAAGGTCAACAAACAAGAGAGGTAGTCAGTCCATGAGCCCGGAGAAGGAGGGGTGGGATCGGGGTGGGATGTGGGGCAAAGAAAATGTACTTTTCCCTTTGTTTGTCTGTCTGCTGCGGGAACAGAACTCGGTGACTTCTCCGTGAACCACCCAGCAGCACCCCAACGCTGCGTGCATGGCGTTTTGCATGCACGCAGCGAGGACACAACGCCCAGGGTTTGCTTTGGAAGCGCTCAGGCCCAGGAAGGAAGCTCATCCGCTGGGGAGTCGCCTTCAGGAGTCAAAGATCTGGAGGTCACTTGAGACAAGATTGTTAAATTCAACACTCAGCAGTGCAGAGTTATGAGCAGAATCTAAACGCATCAGCCGAGATGAGAATGTTTAAACATTTGCTTTTTGAGCTCATCAATCATATTCGGAACAAAAACAAAGTTGTCAGGGTTAACTGCAGCACAATAAATCACAGCAACAAGTACCATGACAGCTCATCTCTGACAGGTTTAATCACCCAAAATAGAAAAACAAGACCGGGCTCAGGGCAGCAGCGTTTGCATGCTACCAGCCTCAGACTGACAATGCGAACATGCAGATGCTCAGCAGATGTTATGAGTATATCATGTTCACCAGCTCAGAGTGTTGGCATGGAAACATTCACAGATTACCATTAGGCAAGACTGCAGCAGAGGCAGATGGGAATGCCATCAGCTTTCCAGGTATCCGTGTTGGTGGCACTGCTGGGAAAACGTCCACCGGTTACCCGGATTTATTCTCTAACAGTGGTGGATTTAAAGGAAGCCGATCCCACATTTGTGAAGGTGTTTCAGTCTGCAGCAAGGTGGATCAATTCATGTTAGAACTGAAGATACAACCTGGTTCTAGCTTGTTTTCATGCTGCCATCTAGTGTTGATTTACACCAGGAAAAAATGGTGAAACCCCTGATGGGATGTGAAGTTAGGCCAACTTTTAATGCCAAAATAAAAAATGAATTAAAAGATGTTGTTGGATAAATTACAAGATATTAATAACCAGGTTTTTGTTAGTGTCACCTTATTCTGTTTTTTTTTTTCAATCTCTTGGAAATTTCCACCCCAAAATTGGAAGGAAAAATACAAGAATGTGCAGGGAAAAAGTAAAAAAATGCTGGTTTTATCTCTGACAGATGGGACATGGGAAATCATTTGCATTTAACAATTAAAGCACATCATTGCCATCTACTGCACCTGTTTCATTTTTATCTCTTTTGTTGTCCCATTTTCTTTCTTTAACATTAGTAGGTGTGACCTACATACAAACCGGTCTCCATATTAAGAGCTTTACAGGTGCAGCACGACAACTTTCACTCAAGATGCACAGGAGCCAAAATTCAGGCTCGAGAAATCTTCAGTGCAATCTCTGAATAGTCGACAAGAACACAAACATTGTTTTTATTCAGAATTCACTGTAGAAAATGTATCGTGTGCAATAAAATCCAACGGACTCAATTGGTACATATATTTAAGGCCACAGGGGGGAGGGTGGGTTGGTGGAGGGGCTACGAGTCTAATTAAATGCTTGTTAGCGACAGGGCCAGACAGAGACACGGACAGGCAAATTTACAACAAAATACATTTCTATAAAATTGTACTCAATCAAAATAATTGAATTTATATTGTTTCTGACCTTTAAATAATACTTATCAGCACAGAACAAATGGATCCGTAAGGAAGCGTAATAAAATAAAGCCTATACAGTCCAGACCAGAAATTACTGAGCAGAAACACAATTTTTAGTTTGTCAAGTTTTTTTGCTTCAACACGGTGAAGCTTCTAACATCACAAAGCAAAGACTGCGGTTACATCCGAGGAAGTGGTGTGTGAAAAGTGGCATCGTCAAACGTTTACAAGAACTCAGCAGGAACGTGACGTGTCGGCTGCGTCATCTCAAAGTTCAGATGTGGCTTTTTAGATCAAGTTGGACTAAGAAGTTAAAGGTTACTCCAAATGTGTGAAAAACCAAAACTGTCAGGTGCAGCAGGAGCCAGAAGACGGCAAACGGAGAGACCAGGGTCAGGCATCATCTCCTGAATGCACTCGCATGTTTTCTTGCCAATCCTGTGAGGTTTTACTGGAGAGGCTGCGTCAGTCATCTGATCACAGCCTCACCAGACGACATTCCCCTTCCTGTGGACTAGTTTTCTGTAGACCACACAGCAAGCGAAAGCTGAAGATAAGAGGGAAGAGCATCACCAGAGAAGATGTTAACGTGTGCGAGTTCATGTCTTCTGCCAAAATATTCCCACACATCCGTCCCGCTACTTTAAACTTGTGTTAAAAAGGCTTTTTCCCCCACACAGCAACTCTGTTATGATGCAAATATTTAATACCCACCCAAGGTTTATGGAAAAAAGACGCAGAGGTGATCTCTAGGACCTTAAAGAATCACAACCTGGGTGGACAACCCGGTCCAGCTGGACAGCAACAGGGGACAGAAACCCCTTTTAGGGGGGATTTTAACGGCAAAATTATGTAAAGCCAGATATTTTGGTACTACAATGGCATAAACAGTCATACAGCTAAATTTGGCAGAGAATATCTTGACACATAGGGGGAGGCAGGAAAAAAGGATTCTGAGACTCTCTGCAAGTCTGCTTTAAGTTATCACCCCCAACATCCCCAAAAAGACAAAGAAAAAAGCAGTCATGTTTGCCTGACAAATTCTTTTAAACGTATATTTTCCAGCTCTTTACAGAGAATGTCTATGCCTAACATGTACATAAAAAAACTTCTTTTGTTCATAAGCTTCGGGTTGAGCCCAAGATGAGCTTTTTACCAGCTACAGGAAAGATACAGGGGGGCTCCAAACAATGCAACCCCCTCTACAGTTAAAAAAAACTGCTCATCTTGGGCTCAAACCGAAGCTTATGAACCAAGGAAGTTTTTACATACATATTAGGCATAGACATTCTCCATAAAGTGCTGAAAAATATAATTTTCTATGAAAAATTGTCAGGTGAGCATGACTTTTTTTTTGTCTTTTTAGGGATGTTGGGGGTGATAACTTAAAATAAACTTGCAGCAAGTCTCAGAATCTTTTTTTCCTGCCTCCCCCGATGCGTCAAGATATTCTGCCGAATTTCATAGTTTTATGACTGTTTATGCCGTTGTAGCCCCTAAATATTTGGATTTACATCATTTTGCCTTTAAAATGTCCCCAAAAAGGGTTTTTGTCCCCCTGTAGCTGTCCAGCAGATACTAGACCGGGTTGTCCACCCAGGTTGTGATCATTGAAGGTCCTAGAGATCATTTCTCAAGTCAAACCTTTTAAAACGCTGATTGTCTGTTTTTCTGCTTGGCTCCGTAGATAAAAATGAAAAGCAAGTCTTTGCACCTAAATGTTACATTATTTATCTTGGTAAAGGTTACTGCTCATGTACTTAGAATCTGGATTCTCAGTGATCTTGAACAGCATTTTTAGGAGGCTTGTGATAAAAACAGACAAAAAGTTGGGTTCATTTGTTCTGATTCCTTGTGTGAAGCCAGTTTTTTGCTTTATAGCTGCGTTTCTTTGGAATCCGGCACAACAGGCGTGAAGGTCAAGATCTCTAAGAAGGTGTGACCTGCAGAAAGAAGCGCATCAGGACTTTAATCAATAAAACATCCCATTTCCCCTCCAGTCGTCTGAAATTACATCCTCAATACTGATTTTATTGGCTTTCTTAGATATTGATCAGTCCAAGACCTCATCAGTCCCCCTCTCCCATCCCCGTCCTCACGTTTCCACTGATCCAGAGAATGCTCTGCGTTGTCAATCGAGTGGTCGTACAGCTGCGCCTCCGTCTCCTCGTCTGGCTCCCTAAACTCAGCAAAGTAAGGCAGCAGCAGCGCCTCTGCGGCAGTTACCCGACTCTCCGGATCCAGCAGCAGCATGCGCTCCAGCACGGACACAGCTGAGGACGGAGGGAAAAACACGGAGAAATTCAAACTTACAGAAAAGTTTGACAAACATTAAAAAGATTTTAAAGGCTGAGTCGTCGTACCTTGTGGATTACTTGTTGAAAACATCTTCTGAAGGTCTTTCTTTTCAACTTTGGGAAGACTTTTGATGTAGCTTTTAGCCTAGAGACGATCATACAGACAGATATGGCAGTCGTGCTAAAATGCATCCACTGGTTTTTACGAACAGGATGCAGCTTTCAGCCATAAAGAGTTTGCATGCTCTGAATTTGCACTCACATCCTCTGATTCTAGTTTTGATATGAACTCCTGTGACGGCGTTCCTGTGATCTTCATGATTTGAGTCAGCTGATCTAGGTCTGAAGAAACTGGGGGTCAAGGCTCAAAAACATGACAATAAATAATGTTCCTGTAAAAAGAAGAGGAAAATATACGACTTTGTCTCATAATCATACAGTTAAAACCTGAAAGGATACGGTCGCTGCCTTTGAAAAGAGGTTTTCCTTGCAGCATCTCTGCCATGATGCAGCCCACAGACCAAATGTCAACTGAGGAGATGAAAATAAAGAATAAACATCAGATGCATTCAGCCAAAAGCAGAGTAATGCAGTGGTATGTTCAGAGAGCTCCACCTGGTGGATGATTCAGGTCTGTTTTTCTAAACCTTTTCTGCAGTTTAACTTAATAAACACATTTAAATCTATTTATTTTTAAGCTACAGTGGTGTTTTAACCAACTGGTAAACATGCTTAAAAATCTAAATCTGTAATAGAAACATGATGAATACTTCACTCAGACTGCGATACCAAAGTTACTGCAGAACAAAGTCGTGATTCTCTTTTTATTACAGCTAATTCTCTCCAACTACTGTACAAGCTGCAGGCGTGGTTGAAAGCAGCACGTTTCTTCTTGTTCTCTGCAGGTGGTAAAGGTCACCCTATAAACGTGGTTGAAGCAGAAGCCCTGAGTTGGAGGCGAGCATGAACATGAAAGCAATCACAGAATAAGTAGAGGAGGCTTTGCTACAGAGGCAACACTGAAAACGACACCCATGATGCACAGAACTGGGTAAAAACATTAACATGCCCTTCATTTAGTTATAAATTATCAACTGGAAATGGAAATCAAGCGTGCATTTATGAATAAAATAAAGTATATTAAGCAGAATCCTAGTTTGCGCCATTCTAATGTCCTTGAAAGGTCAAGATTTCCGACTATGATCACTTTTCTTCTTCAGTCTGAACCCTTTTAAAGAAGCTTTCTTCTCTTTCTTTAAATTGTCTTCAGGAAAGTTTCTTGAAGAACATTTCAAAGCTCTTCCGTGGATGGTGGTGGAATTTCGCTTCATTATCAAGATAATCCCAGACTACTTCAATAATGTTGAGGTCTGGGGAGGATCCCTCTGTCTACGAGACCAGTGGCCGCTGATTTCCACTCCAGCTCTTAAGTGGGTTCTTTCCTTATATGACTTCTGGCATCTTAAACGAGGCTTTGGCCCAGCTGGAGGAGGTAGATGCAGCTCAGGTTCCATCTCCGCTCTTTGCTGGTTTTTGTATAAATATTTTTTAAACACATCAAACACTATATACATTAGAAATGTCCAACCTTATCAGCCAATATTGGCATTAAAACATGATATCGAAAAATATAATACCAATAATTCTACTAATTTCATTCTAGTAATAAAATCTTGCGAGATTTTGTAAAGGAAAACCAAAATCCTGCAAGATTTTGTGAGCAAATCTTGTTACATTAGCAGCGGTCCAGTATGTAGAAAAGTCTGTTATTGTGAAAGAACTTCATATCCCATCATTCCTTTCAGAATAATGTGACTGGCTTGCTTTGAAGCTGCTTATAATCTGGTTTTAAGTTGTTGGTTAAGTTACCAAGTTACCAGAAACATTAGAATTAGCCACATGTTGGCTAATACCTGCTAGTATCTGATATACGGCAGCCAGATGTCCAAAATGAACTCATCTGGCTGAGATAAGGCTATTTTAGGATCTCTGCTCTCAGAGCAGAACACAGTTGTAGGTCACAGTTCTCTGCATAGATCCGTGTTGGTTGATATCAGATATTAGGGGTGCAACGATACAAAAAATTCACGGTTCCGTTCAGTTCAATTACTTTAGTGTTACGGTTCAATATTTTTTTGATACAGAAAAATACATTTTCATGCCCTTTTCACCCAATGTCCTTTAGTCCCCAAGTTACCATCGGGATCATACTCAACGTGAAAACCAAAGTTGTTCCAAATGCCAGATCTGAATGGACTGAAACACAGATCCACTGAGTTTTCAACACCGAGCTCATCCATAAAACACAAGATCATAAAATCAATTAATAACTCTGTATCGTTCCTTTTATATGTATGTATTGAAACCCTGTCCTTACATGTCTCCCTAAAGTCCTTCAGACGACAGCAGTTTTGTCCAGAATGCTGCTGATACGTCCTCACAGGCTGACTTCACAACTGTATTAACGTGAAGCTGAAATTCAGGTCTGAGTCCTGGACTACTCGCAGATTTGTGGCCTGGTTTTAGCCTTTCAGGTTGTAAAACAAAATTGAATGTATTTTCTGCATATAGCAGTACGAAAAAAATTAATTAATCTCTTGCTTGACATTGGGATTAATTTAGGATTAATCTTTTGATAATTTACACACATATACATTCACTGTGTCTGTATCTGTGTATGCTTCTGTTTTTTCCTTTTACAGACCTTTTACAAGGATGAATTGCACAACATGCTGAGACATGTTCATTTTCCAGCTATCAGTTATCTTATTAAAATCACCTTATTGGTGCAAAATAACTATTTTAAACTTTTCAAATGATGCTATCTTTGGCAATTTTCATAGATGCGACTAAAAGAATCAGAATAAACATTCAGTCATTCTCTGTACCGCTTATCCAGTTCAGGGTCGGGGGGTTGTTGCTGGAGCCTGTCCCAACTATTATCAGGCGAGAGGCAGGTACACCTGGACAGGTTGCCAGTCTGTCACAGGGCCAACACAGACAGACAGACAACCATTCACACTCATATTCACTAATAAGGCCACTTTAGATCAATTAACCTAACATTATGTCTTTGGACGGTGGGAGGAAGCCGGAGTACCCAGAGAGCAGAGATGCACCGATCCGATACCTGGATTGGATACCAGCTCTGATACTTACAAATTAGCTGGATCAGATATCGGATGAATGTGGCCGATCCAGTCATTTCTGTTTTTATAGATATGTCGTTGTTATTTGTTAATAGATATTAAGTAGATTTATAGTAGGGGTTGGAAAAATATCAATTCACTGAAATATCGCAATATTTTCATATGCTGATATCATATTGATGTTTAAAAACACAGTATCGATCTATTTTACTAACTAAATGACGAAACAACGTCATGCTGATATCAGTATATTTTAGATCGTAAACAGTAGTACATCGCATCTCCTGCGAGCACGGCGATGCGAGTTCATGAAACTACAGAAGCGGCGGTAGACAAGATTGCGCGTTCTCTTTCTCTTTCTTTGTTGGTTTTAAATCAATATCCAACCCCTCTTGGACCCTCTTGTGTTTGTCCCGGTTTGTCTGCAGCTCTGGTGCTTTTAGCACAATGTAAACAGCTAATTTCTTCTTCTACGCTTGCATTATCGGCAGAGTAGGGTCTGAACGCCAAGGCTTCCGTAGTTTTGTGACTGCGCTGCGTGCTTCGCGGAAGAAAGATGTAGTACAGTTTAGGCTCTAAAAATATAGTAAATGATGTTTCCAGTAAATTCTGGACGCTACCCACTCAGGACACTTGGATTACATTGGACGAGCAGTATGGAGGAATATTGACAAGTTTTTGTGGACTTTTATGGACCGTTTTGGCCCAGGCCCCAGCCAACTCCATTATATGAAAGTTGGGGGGAAACGAGAAGCCTTCCTGATTGCCGGATGCATTTGAGATATTAAAAAAGTGCTCCAGAGTCTTACTCACCATGAGGGGAAGTGGAAAATAAAGTTACATCACGCTGTGGGGGGACTATTCCTTTAAGCACCCTGAGGTGACATTGCCATGAATGGACGCCATACAAATAAAGTTGAATTGAAACACTCCACACTGGAAGGCCACTGTTGGAATTGTTCCAGTCCCCTCCCCAGCTGGGACTTGAACTAGTGACCTTCTTACTGTGAGGCTGCAGAAACCACCACGCCACCGTGCAGCCAAGAGTATAAGAATGAACAATAAAAACCAACTATAACGGACTGAGGGCTGGCTCAGCTCAGGACCCTGACACAGTGTGATGCGTTTGAGAGTTTCTCCTCTGATTACCTGTCTGTGTGTAGTGCATCCAGCTGAGGATGACCTCTGGTGCTCTGTACCAGCGAGTCACCACGTACCCCGTCATCTCGCTGTCCGCATGCCGCGCTAAACCAAAGTCCAAGATCTGAGAGAGCAGAAAGGTTGAGTTAAACACAGTACGATTCATAAAAAGGTCCTGACGAGCCAGTATCATTATATAATGCACACGCAGAGAATAATGAAACAGACGCATGGTGGGTTGAGTTTGTTTGGGTTATAATGGTGTGAACAGATGTACCTTGAGTTCACAGTCTTGGTTGATGGCAAGATTTCCTGGTTTGAGGTCCTGGAAAAGTTAATAGGAAAAGATATTCATGATTGACATGAAGTAAAAAATGAAAAGATGCTCTCATTCATGCATTTTGGAAATGATACAAAATGAACTTACCCTGTGTATTATACCAGCAGAATGGATATACTGCAATGAAGAAATAAAAAAGGTTTGATACACTTAATAAAAGAAAAGTAGGGAGCATCTGCAACTATCACAGCAGAGCTTCACCTTAAGCCCTTTGAGCATCTGATAAACCAAATACTGAATTTTTTCCTCTGACAGCCTCTGCATCTTCATGAGCTTCCCCAGATCCGTCCCCATGAACGGCATCACCAGATAACTGGACAAACCAGAAAGCCTCATCATTAAGCAGAAATGTGAACATCGCTGTGCTGCTGTCAGGCGGAGAAATAACTTACAAATCATCGAATCTGTCCACAGACAGATTTGCAGTAAACACATCCAGCAGGCCAATAACCTGCACGAGAGGAAAATATGACACAGAAGGTTTGTTACAGGAGAGGAATCCTTTTTGTTTATTTTTCCTGCATGAAACATCACTTTTATATGACAGACTGCGGAGATTCACGCCTCACATTCTCATGTTTCATGTGTTTGAGCAGCCTCAGCTCCCTGAAGGCCCGCTTGGCAAAGATCTCAGACTGGAAAGGTCGGTAGAGCTTCTTGATGGCCACCTTGGTTCCTGTTCTGGAGTCCACCGCCGAGCTGGAGAACAACAGGAGTTAATAACAGGTTAATAATAACCTTCATCAGCTGGTCAACTCTACCATGACGACTATGAGGAAACAGCAACTGAAACAGAACTTCCCCCTGATCAGGGAACAAGATAAACCTCTGCTGTGGTTGTGTAACTGCAAAGACTATCTTATCTTCTTGTCAGCCTATTTCAAGATGCACCTGCTGGCTCGTGCGCCCACCCTAATCTGCCGCAGCTAAATTTACGGCTTATATGTGACCGTATGTTTTTTCAGCGTTGGTCATGTGTTATTAAGTTGTTTTCAGTCAGTCGGAGCAGCTTCGAGCACACCCACGGAGTTAATCATTGATAACAAAGGGGCCGCGTGCTGCGAGACGCGCGGAGCTGCTTGACAGGCAGCTTTTCACCGTGTTTCAGTAAACCTGGCTGAGCGCAGCAAGATTTATTTCACCCACCAATGCGCTCGATAACATTTAGTTAGTTTCAGAGAAGACTAATAGTTGCCGGGATGATTGTGGAGAACGCGCACCGGAGGTGTCAGCGCGAGACTCTCCATCGTATCAGGAAGTGGAGCAGCATGTGTTCAGCGAAGCGCAGATACTTTTTCTTTTGTCTGGCTGTGGCACAGTGAGGCTGATTGCGCCGCACCATCTGTTCAGCTTTCTTTGTTAAAGCGTCCCTCCCCCGCAGTGAAATCAGTGTTAAAGCTTCTTCCAGTTCACGGGTTTCACTTACCACACGGTCCCGTACGCTCCGGTTCCCACCTGCCTCAGGTCCCGGTACCGCTCCGGGACTTCCCACTTAGTTTTGTTCACCTCCTGGCGGTAATAGCCGGGCCTGACCCGGGCTGACATCTTATTTAGCAAATACCAACCAGGATATACATAAGAAGCTCCTCTTTGATCCCTTTGTCGCTTCCGGTGCTACACACCCATTGTCCCAGATCCCACCTATGCGCTCGCCCGCGATGCTTGCGCAGCTCGGCTCAGGGCGCACCCTGAGGTCGCTAAAAGCCACTCCCGAGTCCTGCTGGAGAGACCAGTAATTAAAGGTGAATAAACTAAAAGTGAGATCACGAGCTGACAGCGTGACGCGCAGGTGCGCGCAGTTTAGATAAAAAAAAAAAAACACGCAAAAACTGATTTTGGAGAGAGAAATCCTCCTGTGGGCTTGGCTGCGCTGGAAAAACAAAGTTTCTGGACTTGCTGGAACATGAACTTGACTCACGCGCATAGGTGCAATCAAACCCAAATATGCGCCTTTGCAAATATTTGAGTGAAGGGAGAGAAAAGCATCAGGTATGAACAGGAAACTGTTGATTATCAGCTCAGTCTGAGCAACGTTACAGTGCAATACGAAAATGAAAATTAGCATTAATATGAAAATAATTTTCAAGACAGAAATGAAGTTCATTTTGTTTTCTTTCAAATTCAAGATAGTTGCTGTAATTACACATGTAAAATATGGACAATATTTATTGAAAGCTCAGTTTATTCATTTTAAAAGCTGCAACTGAGAATATATGCAGATAAATATACATTTATGTGACATAATCAACAAAAAACTCAACATATCGTCATATTTTCATTTGACATTTATTATGTTTTGACCGAACTTTGCTAAACTGGAAGATTCCTGGATCCAGATTAGTTTTGAGACATTTAAATAAAATGAATTCATGGTGATTCTTTTGTCTTTTTATTCTAAAACCTTGTTTGTGGCTCAATCTATAGTTTCTGAACATAAAAGAAGACAGTTCTAAATGTTTTGTGAAGTTTGCTGTTAAGTTTTAATGCATAATGATCATGTTAGGTAGCAGAAAACAGTGTAGTTGTCTACAGAGGTACGAGGATCGTGTCTAAAGGCGATGCCTGTGAAGATTTTATTGTGCGTGTTTCTGTACTGCAGCTTTTTAAAGTCAAGTGCAACCCCGCAGATCTCATTTTCCCCTCTCACAAACATACAAACACGTTGTTGTGTGGAAGCGACGCCTCATAGCTCGTCAGAGTCAGACAGGTCCCTGCAGGACTTGTTGTCTGACTCATCATTAACAGCTGGAGGAACACCGAACAGACGGGGAAGACGTTGAGCTGACGGAAACTAAAAAGTTCATAAAGATAAAAACACGGCCCTCTTTTGTTTAACGGATCTCACATTCAGGGTCATCCACAGAAAGTCCGCATAGATGTGAATGACTCAGCAAATCCCTTATCTGCTAAACACAAGAACATTTGACATCAAAACTCGCTGTTGCAAGTTAAAACCTCAAGCTCAGGAAGAAACATGTCAGCTCAACATCTTCTGTCTGCTTTGTGTCACTTTGCTATCGTATGAAGAGCCGCTTCTCGTTCTGGCTTCCTTGATGCCGCCTGCCGAAGACGAACAGAAAGTTGGACAGTGTAAAAAAGTTGGAAGGGATATTAAAAGGTAAAAACAGAAAAACTAACACTGCCAAACTGTCTTGTTCTTGTGGCAGGACAGCAAACAAACAAGGAAGCCGCTACGAAGATCATGTGACGCAGATTTTGCGGGCCCAAGTCGGGGGCTTGCTGTCGTAGGGCACAGGGTCTCTGGTGGCCGATGAAGACGCATCTTGCTGTTGCTCGTCACCTTCGTCCCTTTCTCCTTGTGCGGCGGCACCGTGTCCGCCCACCCACGCGGGAAGCTCCAGACCGGGCTGAGAGGAAAACGGTTTCTCCAGAACCTTGAGGACCCGCTGGACCTGCAGGGAAGCGAGAGCAGGTTGAGTCTAATCACAGCAGATTTAGCTTTGCTGCAGAAACACTGAGAACAAAGCAGAACCCGACCTCAGAGAAGTCCCCGTTCTCAGCCGCTTCTATTGCATTCTGGGCGATGTAGTTCCTGAGCACCACCCGCGGGTTGTTGCTGTCCATCACCCTCACCCTCTCCTCCTGCACGGCCTGCACGTCACTCTCCGTCTCCAGCTCCGCGGCCAGCCGTTTCCTGTGGCGATAACACAGACAGACTTACAGTAACGGAACAATATCAGCCACATCATTTCCTCCTTTTATCATTTCCACTTCCACCCATCACCACCCAGCCCCTCCCCAACTCCTTGCACTCCGGTTTTCCCTTCTCATCTGCTAATAAAGTCTCACCTATAGCGTTTAATCCACGCGGTCCACTCGCCGGCCTGCTTAGCTCTCAGCTCCTCCTGGTTGGTCTCCATCAGGTCTTTGAGTTTGCTGAGCCGGTCCAGCTGCCTGGCTATCGTCACCCTGTCAGAGATCATCTGGAACAGCGTTGGGTTGCTCTGCGCCATAGACAGCAGCATCGCCAGCTCACTGAAAACATCAAAGTTTAAGAACTTAGTGGGATCTTTGTGTAAGTTATACTATGAATTTTTACAGTAAAAAAAAAATAAAAAAATGTTGAAAGATGCAAAAAAATGGACATAAGTATCTGTTATGTGCATTAGGGATCGACTGATACAGATTTTTTAGGGCAAAAATTAAACATCATTAAGGATACAATAAAAAGTAATTTTACACCTCTTTTAAAATAAAAAAGAACAAAGAACAGTGCACTTGTAGACAAATATTAAATAGAAAGAATAAACTTGTAATAAATATATTTTTAAAAAGTCTTTAAATTATTCTGAGCGGAGATATTGGCCAGCACTCAACGAATCGGCTGATACCAGCCGATACCAGCAAAAAATGCAAATATCTGCCGAAAATATCGGTCAGTCGATGTATTGGTCGATCTTTAATCAGGGTTCTTGCAGGTTTCAGCAAGTTCAATTTAAAACCTTTATAAATCAAGATTAAGACAAACATAACGGAAATAATGCAAATTAAAACATTCAAATGATCCCTGAAATTTAAAAAAGGGATGGGACTCGATAAATATAAAAAATAATAATAATTACAGGGTTTGTAATTAATCGATCTTGATTAATTGAGAACAATTTGATGGATTTTGGAGGGAAAAAAGGGTTAAAATTTGGGAAAAGAGGGTTTTTTTTTTTTTTTTTTATAATTGGCTTTATTTTTTTGGGTTATTTAAGGTATTATGTTTTTGTTTTTTTTTTTTTTTATAAAAAGGGAAAGGGGAGATTCTTATAAAAGGAAGGGAGAAAAAAAAAAATATTTCACCTGTGCCTTTTCTCCTAAAAGTTGTTGGGTTGTTTTATTTTGGATAAAAAAAAAAAAAAAAAAAAAAAAAAAAAAACACAACAACAATTCCCCTAATTAGTTACTTTTTAGAAAAATTGATTTTAGAGGATGACTAAGTCAAATAATAGACACAGACATTAATATTGTCGACCTAAGCACTACTCAAAAAATGCATTTAATTGTATTTCATTAAAAAAAAGTTTGTTTTTTAAATGGAAAATATCCCTCATAGATTTCTGAACCTTTGAGAAAGACGGACCAAATTGACTTCTGATATTTTTATCAGCTTATTTTCTGTGGCCAGTGCTCCTCAGGAATGAATAACAGTAAAAAATTAAAACTTGTAGATCAAATTTAAGACCTTGGATGAAAAAAATGGCCTTTTTAAGACCTTTTAAGGCTTTAAATTTTAAATTTAGACATTTTAAGACCCTGCAAGAACCCCATTTAATGTACATTCACTTCCAGTTTCTAGTTACAGGCCTTTTAGTAACAGTGATCAGAAGCATTTCATCAAAATAAAATACTTTCACATCTTGCTTTGAGACCAGAACAAAGAGATCTGACAGCAAACTAGCAGAATTCAAACATCTCAAAGCTGCACCAGCGAGCATTTCTGACATGGAAATGTGGCATTTACATGAGTGACGTTCGGCATATTTCACATGCTTCATAAAGTTGCTCCATCTTTTGGTTTGTTCACATTTTCTCTGATGAATCTGACATTTATTTTAAAGGTTGCTTTCAGGCAAATATCAGACTCAACAGATGCATTATTCCCAGTGCAGTTTCCTTCTTTTTACTGTTTAAACAATGACATGAAACTCCACTAGTGCCACCTGGTGGCAACAATCTCCTCTGCAGCAAATAAAACAAACGTTTTGGCCAGCCTGAGCATAATACCAGGAACTTCCTCATTCTTATAAGTTTATTTGAGATGGGTAGTGCATAACAAGTTTGTCAGAAGGGTGGGGTTAAAAAAGGGGAACAATCTATTCCAAATAATCTGGTACTTGTTGCTGAAAAACTCAACTTTGTGAGGAATGCATAAACATCTCCAGTAGAATAAACAGTCACTTTTAAGAGACTTGGATGTACTAAGAATCTGCAGCTTTCTGTAGCTGTTATTACTCCTCATGACTGTTTTAAATCTCGTAATTCTACAGCATGAAGCAGATGACCTGCTGTTTTTACTCTATGTGGCTTCATAGTTTACCGTGGATCCATAGTGGGTTGGTTGGCAGCCTTGAGCTCCTCTAAGGAGGCGCACTGCTCAAGGAGGAGGTCTGTTGCCTTCTTGATCAGTTCCTCTTCTCCCTCAGATTCCCCTTCAGTGGGACAGGAAATCTCACTGAGGCTACGGAAGGTGTTGGTGAAGTCAGCACCTGCAGGAGAGGAACAGAAAAAGTGACTTCTCAGTGAAGTAAAGCTTTCTGACAGCGAGCTACAGAGCAGCTCCGCTCCCACCTGTGTCGTGCATGGTCTGCAGGAGTTCGGTGATCAGCATCTCATCCTCAGGCTCCTCCTTCTTCAGCAAACCCAGCTTCTTCCTCATGTTCTGCAGGTAGAAGCGGTTGAATAAATCCAGGTACTCGTCCATGACGGCCTCGGCCCGCTGCGGCGGCAACTCCGGAGCGAGAGCCTCCGCTAGCTTGATCAGGTTCCACCTGCAGATCGCCGGCTGGGCCTGGTAGGAGTACCGGCCAGAGTTGTCGGACGCGTTACAAATAAAATCCGGATCAAACCTGAGACAGATGAAAAAATACAACTTCTGTTACACGGGAAGCAAAACCCCAGTTCTTTGGAAACAACAGAGCGCTGAGAAAGGTTTGACAGGCTGCTACGTTCTCGTTCTTGGGGCCGCAAGAGCGGACGTGTTTCAGCACAGCTTGTTCTCGGCCCCTCGGCCAAACAGAACTTTCTTCTCAGGGAGCGCCAAGAAGTGTTGTATGATTGGTCGGACATTTGAGGCGGGCGGGGTTAGCACAGACGCTTGAAGAAGAGAGCTGTCACCTCCGCATTTCCACAGATGTGACGTTGAACGCGGGGATGCACGATATAATCGGCCCCCTATCGGTATCGGCCTATATCAGCCTTAAAACTGAGTATCGGACATCGGCCACCCCACCGATATTTAACCGATCAGCCCGCAGTTTATAAAGTAAAAAAAATAAAAAAACTTCTTCAAAAATTTATTTTTTACAGACTTTAAAACTTCTAAAGACTAGGGTTGGGAAAAAATATCAATTCACTGAAATATTGCGATATTTTCATATGCTGACAATATATTGACTTTTAAAAATGCGGGATTGATCCATTTTACTAATGAAATCTTATGATGTTTCATCGTTCTGTTAAAAAATTTTGCGAGAATTCACAAAAATGTTGCGATATTTTCATATGCTGATATCATATTTAAATTTTAAAACACGGTATCGATCTCTTTTCAACCGAAACTTTTGCAATATTTCATCGTTTGATTATGAAATCTCGCGAAAATTCCACAAACATTTTGCCATATTTTCATATGCTGATATCATATTGACATTAAAAACGCTATATTGATCTGTTTTACAAACGAAAACTCGCAATTTTTCATCGTTCTGTTATGAAATCTTGTGAGAATTCACGAAATATCGTGAGATTTTGTAACAGAACGATGAAATCTCAAAGATTTTGTGAGTAAAATGCACTGATACTGTGTTTTTAGATATCGATTTGATATTGGCATATGAAAATATTGAGATTTTTCAGTGTATCAATATTTTTCCCCACCCCTATTTTTCAAAGTGTCCGTAACGGATAACAACACTGCTTTTTGCAATGACTGCTTATGTTTTTCAGCTTTAATATCAGAATTGATATCGGCCACATGAGTTTTAAAATATCGGCATATCAGATATCGGCCAAAACTCCAATATCGTGCATCCCTAGTTGAACGGATAGTTTTAATGAACAGCTGATCGAGGTGGTGAGAAAGTACAAAAATGTAAACTACACACAAGGCATTTAAATACACGGACACCAGCGCGTGCGCAACTCTGTCCTGCCACAGACGAAGTTTATTGTAAATTTGGGTGAACACAGTCCCCCCCATTGTTTGGAGCCCCCTGTATCTTTCCTGTTGCTGGTAGAAAACTTATCTTGGGTTCAAATGGAAGCTTATGAATTAAGGAAGTTTTCTATATACATGTTAGCCATAGACATTCTCCATAAAAAGCTGCAAAATATACATTTTTATGAGAATTTGTCCAGCAAACATGACTTTTTGGGGATGGTGGGGGTAGGGCTGCCACAGACGATTATTTTGATAATCGAATAGTAAGATTATTGTGGGGACTAGTCGGCCTATCGGACCATACAAAAATTGTGGCATATTTACAGAACCTGTCAAAAGTTTGGACACTTTCTCACCGAATCTAATGGAAAAACGTGTCCAAACTTTTGACTGTTGGTGTTTGTGTTTATGTATGTCAACACACAATTCAAGAAAAGCTGAGCAGGCAGAAAGGCAGACGAGACAGGCACAGTGGCAACTTTGAGAGGAAAAACGTAGCTTATAAAGAATAATCGATTAGTTGATTATTAAATTAGTTGCCAACTATTTTGATAGTTGACGATTAGTTGATTGACTGACTAGTCGTGGCAGCCCTAGTTGGGGGTGATAACTTAAAATAAACTTGCAGCAAGATGTTTTTTCTTGCCTCCTCTTGTGTGTCAAGATACTCTCTGCCAAATTTCATAGCTGTATGGCTGTTTATGTCGTTGTAGTACTTTAACATTTGCATTTACATAATTTTGTCACTAAAATGTCCCCAAAAGGGGTTTTAGCCCCCTGTAGCAGCTACTGGACCAGGCTGTCCACCCAGGCTGAAGGTCCTAGAGATCATTTCTGGTGTCAAATCTTTTACAGCACTCAGTGTCTGTTTTTCTGCTTGGTGCCCTCAGTGTGTTGAACTATGATTTCACCTACAAACTTTTTAGATAATCAGGAGTAAATCAGCCCATTTGAACATGAACTCATGTCTGACCTGTCCATGAAGCCATATGGGCCGTAGTCCAGTGTGAGTCCCAAGATGCTCATGTTGTCTGTGTTCAGGACTCCGTGACAGAAACCAACACACTGCCACTGAGCCACGAGCCGAGCCGTACGAAGCACCACCTGCATACAGGGACACAGCAGGATGTACCATCTACACAAATATCTAAAGCTGAAAACGTTCCCAGGCAGCACAGATTA
This sequence comes from Atherinomorus stipes, assembly GCA_023101725.1. NCBI lineage: Eukaryota > Metazoa > Chordata > Actinopteri > Atheriniformes > Atherinidae > Atherinomorus > Atherinomorus stipes. The sequence continues at coordinate 113,261 of JALJCO010004147.1, forward strand.
CAGCAGATGAGGAAAATGTCTGATTGATTCTGCAGGCTGATGAGTGGTAACTCATGGGGTCTGACCTCTCTAAAGAAAGCCACGTTCCTCTCCACCCGGTCCTGGTAGTTCTGCTGGATTTCAGGGTAAAACATCTCAATGACATAATCCATCATCTGACCTCGGATCTCATCGCGTCCGTAGCTGGGACCCTGGCGGCCGGTTAATTCATCGGCCTGCTTGAAGATCTCAAAGGATCCAAACCTGGACAGAACCGCGTGAACAACCATCTCAAGAAGCTAGAAAAACCAGAAAACATGGATGGATGAAAGGTGGAAACATCTGCACTCACCTGAGGAAGGTGGGGGCAATGCGGAGGACCACTGAGCATTTCTCATGGCGGGGGTGGCCGCTGTAGTACACATCCCGTACGACCCTGCTGTCGGAGGTGACCACGGACCCTGCTCTGGTGGTGGGAACGCCCAGGAAGAACATTGCCTCGCTGCACAGGAATTCTCTGATGCTGGAGCGCAGGACCTTCCGGCCGTCAGCTTGTCTGAGGAAGAAACAGGTGGAAAATTCACTGAACACATAATATAACCCGAAGTAAGAAAAGATGTGCTTTTAGTAAAGATTTAAAATGAACAATAGGGCTGCTCGATTATGGAAAATAAAAAATCAAAATCAAAACTATTTTGGCCAATATTGAAGTCATAATTATTCAAACGATTATTTTGTAATTACATGATGCATTATTCAGGATTTCTTTCTATGCTCTCTAGCATTGAAAATAAATATTAGGGATCCACAATATTGGAATTTTGGCCAATATCAGATATGCCGATATTTAAAAACTCATGTGGCTGATAACCGATATAAATATTAAAGCTGAAAAATAAATTATAGAATATTCATTCCTTGTGCAAAATACCTCAACTTGTGCAATGTATAAAAAGTCAAACTTAATGACAGCTGTTCAAACAAAACTAATAGGATTCTACCAAAAGCATTATATCCTAGAACGACCTGGATATTTTCTCCCAGAGTAAAAAAACAAAAACGATACCCCAAAACAGGGAATATTTGGTTATTTACACAAATGACCATGTATAAACTCTGTTCACACAGAGCACCCTAAAAGAAACTGTCTTTAGAAGTTTTAAAATCTGTAAAAAAAAAATTTTTTTGAATAATAAGTTGTTTTTTTCCATTTTTTTAGACTTTAGAAACAGCAGCCTGATTGGTTAAATATCTGTGGGGTGGCCGATTACTGATACTCAGTTTTAAGGCTGATATAGGCCGAAACCGACAGTGGGCCAATTATATTGTGCATCCCTAAAATTAATACAAAAAGCATAGAAAAACATAAATATATCCAAAATAAACTATGCATCCTGCTGTTCTGAAATTCTCTATATTTGAAAAAATAAAATAAATATAATTATTCACATACATATATGTATACATATATATATATATATATATATATATATATATACTATATATATATTGTGAAAAAGTTCATGTATTTCCATAATTAACTAAAGATTTACATATTATTTGTATAGACAAATAATATGCAAATAAATATACACTACTCACAAAAAGTTAGATATTTTCAACTTTCGTTTTTGGAGAACAGAATGATGCATTGAATAAATATTAAACCATTGAACAATGTACATGTGCATTGAAAAGTTTAGAGAAAGTTTAATTCAGTTCACCTGGAAAGGTTGTAGTGGATTTTAGATTCATTCTGACATCATACAAAAAGCCAAATATCCTTAACTTTTTGTGAGTAGTGTATTTCAAGCTTTTATTTGTTTGGATGTTGCGGATTAGAAGTTGCAGCTTAAGAAAACCTCAAATTCTAAAACTCAAAAAATTAGAATACTGCATGAAATCAATTTTAAAAAGGACTTTAAATACAAAAATATCAGGCCTCCTAAAGTAAAATCTTGCATCTGTACTGAATACTTAGTTTGGGCCCTTTTGCATGAATGACTGCCTTAACCCGGCGTGGCATGGATGCTACCAGCTTCTGGCATATCTCCGGTGTTATGGAAGAAATAACATGCTTCCATCACAGCACTGAGCTCTTCTTTATTGTTTGCTCTCTTCCTGTTCAGCTTTCTCTTGGCAATGCCCCACATGTTTTTGATGGGGTTCAGGTCAGGTGGGTTTGCGGGCCAATCAAGCATGGTGATCCATGGTTGTTGATAGGGATGCACCGATGCATCGGGTGGAAATGGGAATGGGCGGAGGTTTGCTTTTTTAATTGCCATAGGAAAAAAAAAAAAATATTCGCGGAGGGGAGGGGGGGATAATTATATAGTGTATATATATAAATATATATATATATATAAATTTATATATGTGATAAAAATTATTTTAAAAAAAAAATTTTTTTTTCTTTTTTTTTGGGGGGGGGGGGGGGGGAAGGGGGGGGGGGGGCATCCATGCATTCATCAGAGAAGAGAGAGGGGGGGGGGGGGGGATGGGGGGGAAAAGGGGGGGAGGAAAAAGAATTATAAATATTTATTATAGGAAAAAAAAAAAAAAATATTATAATTAATATTATTATATTATAAGATAAAAAAATTAAACAATATAAAGGAAAAATATAAATTTTATTTAATGAATATTATTCAAAGGTTTTTGAAAAAAAATTAAAGAAAAGATAATGATAAATAAAAAGAAAAAAAAGGGTGATTTTAAGTTATAAATTGGTAAATAAATTTGTGAAATAAAATGTGATAAAAAGAGGAGAGGAAGAGGAGGAGGAAAAAGACGGGGAAAAAGGGGAGAAAAGAAGAAAAAAAAAAAAAAGGAAAAATGGTAATAAAAGGTAGAAAATCGAGGATAGTTGTTGAACCAGGATTTTGTAGTTTTGGCAGTGTGGAGGTGCCAAGTCCTGCTGGAAGATGAAGTCTGCACCCTCATACAGCTGGTCCACTGAAGCAAGCATGAAGTGCTCCAAAATGTCCTGGTAGACGGCTGCATTGATGCTGGACTTGATGAAGCTCACAGGTCCATTCCTTATGAAGTCCTCCACACTTTTGAAAGGCCCTTTCCTGATCATCTTCTCCAGGCTGCTGTCAGCCCTCCGGCTTCTACACAGTTTTCTTCCACACTTCTTCCTTCCACTCAACTGTCCATTAATGTGCTTTGAGACAGCACTCTGAGAACATCCAGTTTCTTTTCTATCACTTTTTGTGTCTTTCCACCTTGTGCAGGGAGTCAATGATGATTTTCTGCACAACTGTCAGATCAGCAGTCTTAGCCATGATTGTGAATTCTTCTAAACCAAGACAGGGACTTCTTTTAAAGGCTCAGGGCACTTATGGAGGTGTTTTGGATTACTTATCTGATTAGAATGTGACACTCTGAGCCTTCAATACTGGAGCTTTTCACAGTATTCTAATTTTTTGAGTTTTTGAATTTGAGGTTTTCTAAAGCTGCAAGTCCTAATCAGCAACATCCAAACAAATAAAAGCTTGAAATATACTGATAGACATATTATTTGTCTAAACAATATGTAAATTGCACCTTTTTAGTTGAATTAAAGATATACATGAACTTTTTCAGGATATTCTAATTTTTTGGGTAGTACCTGTATATAAAATCCTAAAATAACCTTTGTTGAGGTTTAATGCAATGCTACAACATTCTAAATTTAACATTTTTGTTAATGACACCCAACAAATGACCTCAGGATAACTTTTGGAAATTGTGCCAAGAAAAATAGATGGGGGAAAAAAAGTTTAAACTTGATTATATTAGTGTGGAGATTGTTTGACACAAAAATTGGAAATCATGATCAAATTTCAATTAATTGCACAGCTCTGAATACACTGTGCAAATAATAATAACATTAAAAGGCAGACAGTTCCAGTCTGTTACCTAGAATAGGGAGTGAGCCCCGCTCCTTTCACCTGAATCTCCCACCGGCCGCTCGGGTTTTCCCGGAGCAGCTCGGGATCTTGGCCCGCTGGCACCTTTACCTCCCCCAGGTAGCAGGCGGCCCCGTCCCCCAGCTGCCCGGCGAACTGGCCGAACTGGTGCCCACAGTAGCAGTGAGCCGCGGGCTCGGACCCGGGCATAACTTTGGACCCGCTCAGATACTCCGGCCCGAGGGGGTCGTCCATGACCTCCTGTCCGTCCAGCCCGAGCAGCCCCAGGGCTCCACGCGACACCGCCACGAACCGAGGCTTGGTCAGCGGCTGGGGCTTCACGCGAGAGAAGCACGCGCCTTTCACCTGCCGCACCCCCGGCTCCTCGGACGGGTCCAGAGGAAGTTTCTTCAGGACGACATTGTCAAAGTCGAGCCGCTCCAGCGGGGAACGGCTTATGGCCAAACCCATGTCCTCCATCCCAACCGAGCAGAGGAGTCTGGACACGGCCACGCGGGGGGGAAATATGCGTGACGGTCCGAAGCGAGCCATCCAACTTAGGCCATCCGTGAGTTGGTGTCCAGTGGCGCAGTTAGAAAGACTTCAGCCTCTAATCATGCTTTCATAATCCCGCACGACGGATGTTTGCGAGTCTGCGGTGAGCTACACCGTCATTCGCCCGACTGGAAACAAACGCGGAAGCGGAACTATTTAAGCCGAAAAGAAATATATTAAAACGAGAAAATAATTCCCCGATCATTGTTTGACCACAGCTTTAAGACAACCAAATAACATTATTATATCATTTATAATCAAATATATATCAACATAGAATGTTTCCAAAACCTGTAACCAACATACTGTTACATTTCTTTACAATAAAAATACTGTAGAACACAAAATAAGGGGAAAACAAATATTACAAAAAAAATACAGACATCCAGTTTTTGGGGGACTCACAAGCATAAAGTAGACAGAAAGACAAGATATTTAAATTTGCATTATGTAGCAGAGGAGCAACCTGAACTACATCTGAACATCACGTTATCCCTCAAGTAAGAGAATTTATTTATCAACTGGAAGACTGAGAATTAAAAATAACAAAAGTGTTGATAGCTGGTACATGGTTTGTTTATGTTCCTAAGATTAATCAAACATCATACATTAATTACCTTTGGAAAAAAAAAAAAGTAAATAAGTACCGTGTCATATCACCCATAAATACATCTACTGTAAATAATGAGAGTAGTGTACACAAAGTCTGGAGAAAACCGTTACCTGGAAACTGATGGTGATATAAGCTTATAATCATGCAATTATATACTTCAGACAATTAATTTAACCTAAACATCTCCACTGATGTCATATTATTCCAGGGATGCTACCTCACCAGTCTTGTTTTTCTCATATTTGTTTTAAACATGTAAAGGACACAGATAAAGATTTGTGTTGGTAATAAGCTAAAGCAGAGGAGGCAATCTGAGGATCAAAGGCAGCAGTGATATCAAAGTAAGGCTTCATCTCCCCTTTTTTTCCCCCACAAACATTTCTGTTTGCTGAAGTGCAGGCATTAAAAACTTATGATCATGTGGGGTTTCTTTAAATCAAATGACACAACTTCATTCTCAACATCTGATCTTATTACACAACCAGAGTGGAAAACAATAATCATAAATGGGTGCTCACATGATGCTTTTTTGGGATAATTTTCTTTATGATGCATGTATTTGTGTCAAGCAGAAACTCCTCTTCAAAGATGGTGCCAGTTAAACCCTAAATGTTCGTAAGGCTGCCTCATATTGGAATCATGCATTTGTAAAATGCACGAGTTGCCATAAATGAGGTCACAATAAGATAAAAATGCAGTAAACACAAACTAAATGTCTATGCATTAGACTTTATTGCCTATCACCAAGTGATGGACGTCACTGAGTGACAGACTTTATTGTCCAATTCTTAGTGATGGACAATAAAGTTTTGCTTAAATTGCATCAAAGGAAATTGACATTAAAAAACAGGCCTCACATGTACGGTAATAATACACATATTCAAGAAATTTGCACTGACCTTTAGTATTTCTAAGATGAATAATGATGTAAATTGTTGCCATTCTTTTATCAGTAGCCCTTACAGCATCCAGCTTGCAGAATCGGAGGCACTTGGCTGTTAACCCATCACGACCTGATGCAATCAATACCTCTCAAGCTTTATGTGGCATGTGCATCGCATTAGAAGTTTTAAGACACACATTTAAACATAAGGGCAAAGTTAAATAATCTAAAATAAAAGCAAAATCTTTAACCTCTCAATGGTTTTTATGTCACATTTCTGGTTTAGAGGTTACAAATGATAAAGTTTGAGTAAGTTTTCCAACACATCCTCATGCTGTTTAAAATAAAGGGTGGGTTAAGTTAGCTGGAAAGAGCAATCAATCAGATTTCTTTAACTAATGCTGTATGGGAATTTAGAGAAATGTGCACATATTTATGACAATAAATGAATCAAGAATTAGACCTTCCAGTTCAGGCTTTTTTTGTTTGCACACGGGCAATCTATGCGCTTACTTACATTACTCAAATTTGTTTGCAATTAACAAACATTATTCGTTACTTTCTTGTCACTTCCTCAGGATGTATGCATGAAACAAGATTGTAACAGTCTCTTTTAAAAGTGCTGGACTTAACTGGGCCAATCACCGATAATCTGACTGGCACCAAAGAGGAGAAAGAATCTGGGAAACAACCTTCAAGAGATCAGCTCCATCATATCAGAGCAAGTGACTGAGGATGATTCAAATGATTAAATAAAAACTTTTCATAGGAATGATGGGGGAATCATACAGTTAATTCCTATAATCTGAAAATCTTACAAAAATGAAGGATTTGAACAAAATATGCAAGAGTACTGTCATGGTTTCTTTGGCAGTACAGCCCCGCTGTGTCTACACAGACATCGGTGCGGGGCGAGGGGGTTTTGCCCCCCGTGAGGTCCTTGTTAGCTCAAAGTCTGGGCTGGTGAACCCGTTACTCCAGCCTCGCCTCCTGGTTTTAAGGCCCTTGGTGATAAATGCATTGATCAAAGGTCAGAGATGGCTTGGAGAGGACCGGCCGGGTCAGGCAGGAGGTGGCCGCAGCGTCTCCAGCAAAGACTGGACTGCAGGTAAAGACAGCAGAGCTCTACCTAAACCACCTCCAGCACGGTAGCAGGCATACCCCAGCATTCCCATCATGACGCCCTTTATGACCGTGCGCAGCACCCAGCTGAAGCGTGATGGGGGTGCAACCCTGAGGAAGACAAGGACAGCAGTCAGACACAAATACAGGCTGTTTACATCAGATTCACTGCTTCTGGTGTCCAGACAACGCGGCTGACATACCTCATAATTTCACTGATGTTGAGCTCCTTATCCCAGTTTCGTTCAATGCCAGGGACGTGACCCATCCCTACGACCCCCACCACCACAGCAGGCACTTCTACAGAATGAACGGAAAATATTCTGTTAGATAGTTTTCAAACTACAATTGTACATGAGTTAATGATTCATTAGACCAAATTCATCTCTCATGTGGGTCTGTGAAGAATTTAACAGTATCTAAATGATAATTATGGCAGCCACAGGGAGGCTATAACATAAATGATAAATATAAAGGATGAACTGATAAAACAAACTGTAATATAATAAGAGATGCACCGATCCAATCCGATACCAGGGCTGAGTGTATCGGGCGATACCCGATATTGATCTGATTCTACTTTTGATGAATAAACTGCACTCCTTGCCATGTTGTTGAAGGCATCAAACTTGACATAAACATTTAGCATTGTTTAAAGAAAGGTAACAAATTAACATAGATAGAAATGTACTTAATTTTATCTTTTAACAAATAAAGTGCACATTTATTACGATATTAATGAAAACAGAAATGACTGGATCGGAATGCTGGATCAGCCACATTCAAGCGATATCCGATCCATCTAATTTGTCAGTATCGGAGTCTATGTCCAATTCAGGTATCGGACCAGTGCGTCTGTAAATATAATTAATTGCAATTTTGCACAAGAAACCTGTTCATGATTTTTAAGATGATAAAAAAGCAACAGCCGAGTGACCGAGTGACAAATGTCATTAAATCTGTACAAGTGCTTAGAAGATGCCATGCTGAGATGTAAAACGCACTCTCGGCATTCGTGGGGGACTCCACACAGCGCGTAGCCTGGCGGAGTGTGTGCGTGAGGTAGATGTCTCTTTCAGCCACGATGGTTTGGTGGAGAGCAGGAAACTCGCCGATCATCTCCGACATGGTTTGTTCCAGCAAGTCCTTCTGTTTGCACTTCTCTACGTCCTCTTTACTGAAACGTGACAAACATTTTTTTATCAAAGTCAGCTGGAGGTCACGCAGAGAAACTTCTGTTTACTGTGCAAATAGTGTTCATGTTACATCACTGTGTGATGACGAAATCTGGGAAACCGGGCAAAATGTGTAGATTCAGATTACATCTGGATCATTTTAAATGGTCGTCTTTAACATCTTTTAAAACAAATTAGCATCCAAATTAAAGGGACTTTTAACACAAAGTTGCCACAATACAAACTTTCTGAATTATGTCAGTTTTATGTAAGTAAAACTCAGCCAGAGGAGTTCATTTTGGACATCTGGCTGCCATATATCAGATACTAGCAGGTATTAGCCAACATGTGGCTAACAGCTGCCATTGTTCTGGCCATAAAACTTGTCTATAACCATTTATGGTCTCAAGGAAATTTTATTTTATATGTCAGACAACGTCACGACCATTTAAATATACAGGAAGATGAAATTACAGTCACTGTATGCAGGAAGCTTTTAGTGAAATACAACAGATGTTGGTAGTAAAAGAAAAAGAGAAAAAATAGCAGAGATGCATTTAAAATAAATAGTAATTCTAAAGAGAAGACAAAGTTATCCATCGCAGCATTTTTGTGTTAAAAGCAGGTTTTCTGCTGCTTCCATCATTTCCACATATTAGAAAATAATTTAATATCTGAGATGAACAATTTAATTTTCTTTTAAATGTCTGTTTCTTTAAAAGTGAAATGTAATAGGTCCACTACTGTATGTTACAAAAATCTCCATTTCCAAAGTCATTCCTAATTCAATCTTTTGAACACAGGTTTTTTTTTAATGCGAATGTGTCATTTTTCATGTTTTTGGGTTAAGAAGGAATGTTTAGTAATGAAGTGGAACATCACAGCTTTTAAATTTAGCCAACAATAATTTTTTTTTTCCCTTAAACTGCAGCATCACCTGGTGATTACTGAGAGTGTTTAGTGACACAGCGACGAAAAGCAAGTGAGTGTAACTTGTACCTGATTGGATCTGACAAAAAGCAAAGACCCCAGGCCAGCCGCGCTTTCTGCCACAGGCTGAGAGCAGCTATGGCCCTTTTGAACGTCACTGGGATTGGCCGGTCTCCCAGCTGGAATTTACAAAATGGCACTCGTCCAGCCTGCGTAGAAAGAAAGAAATAACTAAATATTAGGGAATGAGAGAAAATAAGACAAACATATTAAACGGTAATGAACAGCTTACCTCTTTGAAGGCTTCCCTAAACTCTCCTCCAGGTGCCATTCCCAGCTGCTCCGTGATGTGAGCCGATACTTTGAGGAGGAGAATCTGCATCAGGCCAGACATCAGGCCATTCTGATAAACAGAGGAAATAAACAAGGCCTTCAGCTGGCATTCTTCATATAAAACAAAACTAATGGCTGCTGCAAAATCGGACCAAAACAAGCGTTTTGAAACCTGGAAGAGAAAATTCACTTGAGTTCATCGAGCAGCTCATAACACTTACTGTTGTCTTATACCTCAGACTGTGAGGCGTTTTACTCCAACGGTGAAGTTTATTTGAAAAGGAAGTGTCTACATGTTCAGTACACAGCAGTCACTTGCATGCATTAACACATTAGCACATCCTGACTAACTACAACACACAAAATGGAGTAACTGCACTCTAATAACATCAATAAACCATCAATTGTCCAAAGCAACAGCATTTTACTGCTTTTTAAAGGAATATTACAACCCACAGAATGATGTGTTTTCATTTTCTACTCATCCTCATGCTGAGCAAGACTGCAGATTAAAGGGGGGGTCCCAAAAAAGTAAAGGATTGGGGATTTTTAAGGGTTTTATGAGAGTGAGTATTAAAAAGAAAATAAAAAATGAGAAAAAAAAAAAAAAAAAAATAGAAGGAGGAGGAGGAAGATTAATTTTTATAAAGAATAAATATTTTTTTTTATTAATAATTTTTTATGTGGAGAAAAAAAAATAATAATAAAAAAGGAAAGAAAAAAAAGGGGGGGGGGGGAGATAAAAAAAGGGGGGGGTGGGGAAAAGAGAAAAAATTTTAAAAAAAAAAAGAGAAAGAAAAAAGGGAAAAATAACAATAATATAATTTTTTCTTATTAATTAAAAAGATAGGGAAAAAGAAAAGGGAAAAAAAAAAAAAAGCAAAAGAAAAAAAAAAAGAAAAGAAGGAGGGGAAGAAATAAAAAAAAAAAAAGAAAGATAAAAAAAAAAATTTAATAAAAAAAGCGGGTGAAAAACCGGAGTAATTTTTAAAACCGCGGGGGAAGGGAGGGATGGGGAAGGGGAAGAGAAGGAGAAGAAGAAGAAAAAAGAGAAAAAAATAGAAAATATATATATCCACCACCCCCCCCCCCCAAAAAAGAATACGGAAGATAAAAAGAGGCCACCAATATAATTTACTTTTATATTTTAATTTTTTAAATATAATTTATTTTATATAATATGTGTATTATATATAGGAAATTTTAAAAAAAAAAAAAAAAAAAAAAAAAAAAAAAAAAAAAAAAAAAAAAAAAAAACATCTTAAAAAAAAAAAAACCACGGGCCCCACTTTAATATCTCAAATGCAGCCGGAGATCGAACAGGTTTTCGGGTTTTTTATATCCTAAACAGTAGCACACTACAGTTTCTATTTGGGTGTTCATGTGACTTCATAACACTACAGAAGCCGCGGTGTTCAGCGCCTACTCTGCCGATAATGCAAGTGCAGATGAAGAAATTCGCTGTTTACAATGTGCTAAGAGCGAATGTGTTGCGGACAAACACAAGAGGGGTGGGTTGCTGATTTAAAACAAAGAAAGAAAGAAAAAGAGAACGTGCAATCTCGTCTGCCGTGGCTTCCGTAGTGTCGTGAACTTGCAAGGGCGCGCTTCGCGGCAGCCACATGTTCTACCGTTCAGGCTATAAAAATATACTAAATGATGTTGTTCTGAGTAAATTATGGACGCTACCCACTCAGGACTCTTGGATTACACTGGACGAGCAGTATGGAGGAATATTGACAAGTTTTTGTGGACTTTTATGGACCTTTTTGGTTCAAGCACTGGTGAACTCCATTATATGAAAGTTGGGGGAAACCGAAAACCTGTCTGATCTCCGGCTGCATTTGAGATATTAAAAAAGTGCTCCGGAGTCTTGCTCAGCATGAGGGTGAGTAGAAAATGAAGGAACATCATTCTGTGGGTGTACTATTCCTTTAAACATTCAAAGTCAAACACCATTAAGTTTTCAGACTTAGTTTTGGATTTCAGGCTTAACATCTGCTTGATTTTAGCCACGGTTGTCCCAGAAAGATTTCACTAGAGATGCCTCTAGGAGGTGAAATATCTCTCCCCATCTGCCAAAGTCCACTTCCTGCTGATTCATCCCCTTTTGTAAAAGTTCTTTAGCTTTAAAAAGTTGCAGTGACACAGTTTGTAAATTGATTAGACAAATTGTGTATTTGCAGGAAAACTCATAAAGCTGTTTTCTACTTAGCCTTGCTTTTGCTTTATAACTCACTGACATTTATTTTTCTATTAACAACCGTTCATGCTGCAATCTGCTTTGCAGTAAAATAACAAAACCAACACTGATACATTCAGATTACAGCATGACCTCACTGTCTGTGCTCCACTGTGACTCCTCTGTGCTTCTCCCTCCGTTTTCTTCCACCATTTAATTTGCTCTTCTTGTTTTTCATTTCACCATCACTGTTTCTCCCCATCATTATGAAAGCCTGACCTGCTTGATGGCTTGCTGAACCTTATCCAGGTTGATGTCTTTGGCTTCCCTCAGCAGTGTATTCTCATCCATCCTCAACATCGACACCCTGTACTGGCACAGCTCCACCACTACAACGTCTGGCTGCACAGCCCGAATCGTCTGCAAGAGAGAGAGAGAGAAAGAGAATGGGTATGAGAGATAAGACACAGCACAAAGTATAAGAGAAGCAGAGAATAATTGAGGAAAAAAGGCTGATATGCTTTGAGAAAGGAAGTAAAGACAAAAGGAATCCAAGAAGACAAGATTATGCCTGACAAAATAGGCTTACCAATCTAATTACCATTTATTCAGAGTAGCCAAGTCATAATCGCTTGTGTTATGTTATACTCCACATTCATAGAATTACACACATCATTTCACAGGCAGTTCACTGCATATCACATTTCAAGAGAGTGTGAAAAGATCTCTGCTGTACCACTCTTTATTTTTACAGGCTCACCGTAGCCACGTCCTTTTTGCTGCTATCACTGAAATGGGCCGTTCCCACCAAGTACAGGAGGCTGCCATCAGAGGCAGTGAGACAGGTCACCGTCTCTGGGAGGTCAGGAGAGGTCTGGCGGCGCTGGGCTCGGAGCTGCCACAGCATCTCCATTGCTTCTCCGTCCGCTAGAGGGGGATTAGAGAGAAAGTTGATGAACAAATGGAAGTTTTTATAAAAGCGATCGCATGCAGAACAAAGCGTTTATTTCCATTTTACACAGAAGTCTACAAATGTGTTAACTAATATTAAAAATGGCATTAACAAGGACCCGCGTAGCAAAATCGCTCGCATTTTATCACAATAATAAGTAACAATAAATAAATTTTAAAACAAAAACAATATCAGCCTAATCTTTTGTATTATAAATCTACAATTCTGTCTTGAGAGCCCTACAATTACACTAGAAACCACTAAGCTACATCAATTAAGTTCAAGTAATACACCTGTATTGCAAAACTGTTGGGACACCAATCAAACAAGTCTGAAATACGAGAACAAATTTGAGTTTGACATTTATTCAAATGGTGCAACAGCAAAAATAACTTAAAAATCACAAAGTAGAGCAACTGCAAATACAACCTGATAAATTGAATTCATTATTTTTATTGTGAGAGGACAAATTATTACCATTGGGAATTTCTTTGACGGTATATCGCACACAATAACATAATATATACAACAGTATAATACATACACTGTTGTTTTTAACCTGGGGAAATATATTTCTACTGTTATCCATTAAAACATCTGGAAAACTGTTCATCCAACAACACTGGGTTTTCTTTTATTCAGACTCAAAAAGAAAGAACTCACCAAGCCCTGGGGGTATACAAGGCAGATCCTCTTGCGAAGGATCCTCTGATGGCCCAACTGACTCATCCTGAGAAACATCAAAACAACACACAATAGCAAACACTGAAGGCATGTTTACTCCTGAAAAAGATTAAGAGATTAATCCTGGCTAAGGCTTGACAGCTTGAGAAATATGGGGTTAACTGCTCATAATTTGTAATTGACACTAAACTTGAGCAGGTTAGCAAGAGCACAGTAGATTGCACCACTCTAAAATACTTCTTACCGATTCTTTTAACATAAAGATGCATGTTAAGTTTCTGTTTTCTCTCTCACCTCTGAGTTGTTGTCTTGGTCCATGTTTGGAGAAATGAAAGCTGTGTGCGACAGAGGGCAGAGTGAAGACTGGCTCACACCAGGCAGCCTGTGGTACTGAGCAATGAGGCGTTCACTGACAGCTAGACACTCAATGACTGCTGACGTTGCTTTAAGTGTAACAGTAACAGCGGCTGCTTTACCCAAACGTATCTATCAGTTAAAACACACCAAGTTTATTGAGGACAGTGGTGTCTGTCACTGTTTTAGATGAATAAATCAAACGTGTAGCGTAATACGTGACGATGCCATAACACAAGTAAAGGCTAGGAAGCTTGACAGCTAAGGAAGAAGAGGGTTTGTCGAAGTAAGGACTGAAAACTAATTAAAATTACTTTCAACTGTAGCACAGCATAGAAATTTAGTTACTGAGGAGTCCATGGTTCAGCTAGCTCCCGGTTGATACTATAACAGCTAACTCAGGCTAATGTTAGCTAGTAAGTCCGATCAAATTTAGTAAAATTACATTTGCTAAATCAAGATAATTTCAGAAAACATGTAGCCATTCTCTAACACAATATATCGAGTTGTGAAAACGACAGTTGTCCAGAGATAAATCGCTGTTACTTACAAAGCCAGCCCGTCAGTCACACTGCTCACCGATACCACAGCAGAGCGGTGCTCGGTCGAAACTGACAGCCGCAATGCATTCTGGTACATGTAGTTATTCATGTCGCAAATCCAGTTTTTTAAAGAAAATGTTTTTAATTAGTCTTTTATTATAACATTTCATAGATTACAATCAAAGTCTAGACTCGGAGTGTCAGAGGTTTATCTCTGCAACAGGCTCAATGTGAAAATCGACACACATTATGAGTTTTAAGCAGAACTGTGTTACAACATGCTCTCACACTCACTAGTGCTACTAGTCTTAAAGTGCTTGTGGATGCATTTATTGTGCTTGAGTAGTTTAACAAGGGGATTTTGAGGCAGCCTTTACAGACAGATTATCAGCAAAACTAATGAGACTGAAGTGAAGAAAAGCCATGGTATCTCTTTACTTTAATGCCCTGCTGAAAAACAGTTGCATTACAATGCAGGGGCCTACATGTACTGCATGTGGGCCCTCTGCAATAGTGCTAATAATTTCTACAGTAGATGTCATGTCGATGTGTCTGTAGGTAGAGAAAGTTCCTTTATAGAAGTCAGCTGCAGAGATGGAAGTTGTGGTAGGCACCAATCCCCTTGTTCACTGACTCACTTCCTGTGAAAAAGGCTATAATACTTGCATTATATGCAAGGTTTTCCTACAAATATCAGAGACTATTCTAACTACAAATTCCTTTGAGTTACATTTACAGAAAGAAATGTAGATTGTGTCAGACCAGCAGCTAATCAAAAAGCTTAGTCATTGTGTAATAAACCCTACAATGAGGAACAAATCAACATCTACCCATCAATTCATTCACCACATATTGCGCCACTCCTGCAAGAAGCCAGCAGAAACTAAAAAGTTATTAACCTACGAGTCTTGCTTCTTTCAACATACTGAGCTGCTACTAATACATTCCCTTGATTTCAAAATCTCTCTTATTAGACACATCTGCAAGTTTATCTCAGCAGTGTTTCTGTTCCTGCTTGTCTCAGTTATGAAATTAGCCAGTTTGCTTGTTAGTGATTACGTGCACATATAGTCAAGTAGCAACGGTGAAATGGCAATGACAAGCATTAAATGTGGTATATTTTAAACACCCTACAAACACTGAGTCATACACAGTGTCTATACACGTGTAGCGTTTGGTGAAGTATAATGTTCTAAGCGCATACATTATTGCCACAAATATATTGTGATCTTTTGCATATTAATTGTGCAGATCTCAACTGTATTGCGTGAGCTACCTTTCTACGTGGCTATTGGGATAAAGGGAGAAAGCGTTATCGCGTGTTTTAAATTACATTTTGATTGAAGTCATAATGCAGTCTTTTTTTAATGCATTTATAAGGTGACTGCCTTTTTTTTTTAATTAGAAAGCTCATTCATTTTTCTTTCTTATGCCTTTTCATTATAGCTGTTTGACCCTGCACTGTAGCACCCTGTTGAATTTTATCACTGCTGGTTTCATTGGTGGGTGATCAGCTGAACACAGTCATCCTGAGACATAAATGTGACATCAATTCCTACAGTAAAACACTGGTCAACACATCAAAGACACGTTTCTCTTTATCTGCTCTGTCAGTTTGATTTAGTTCTTTTGTTTCTTTCCCGTTATTTTCTTGCTGTTCCATTTCTTCCGTCAGCTTGCCCAATCCATCCATCACAGAAGTATAAGAGTTATTTCAGAGAAGAAGAAGAAATGGCTGTTGGTGGGAGGTGATTGACTTTGCAGTAATGATCGTAGTGTGCATTGTTAGGAAAGGAAATCTCAGCCTTCTTCTTCAGCATTCTCCAGCAGCAATGAGCTCCCCAGCTCTCTCTGCCAGCCTGTCCCTCCTGTTTTGTTCATCCTCTTCTTCCTCAAAAAGAGTGTGATGTATGCTTAGCAGTTGGTGTGTGGGGGCTTTGGTCAGGGGTGGAGTTTGAGTCTCAAGGTTTTCCGTTGGAGCGAGAGGCTCTGCTTGCGGAGGGGAGGTCTTGGGACTGAGTGCATCCTCGCTAGATGGAGGGTTTGGACTCACACCATTTACGTAAGTGGTGGTGGGAAGAGTCACCGTGTTAAAGGCAGTGGTGGTCGATTCTGGAGAACAAACCTTAGTTTCTGAAACACAAGCGTGGAAAAGCGAGAGAAGGTCAAAATTGAATGAACCGACCTGAAGCTGATCACAAAGGCAATGCTTCTAAAATCAGTGGACATGCATGAAAACTTTGTGTAAAATGAAATAAAGATGCTGTGCCTACCTGTAATTGCACCAGACACATGAACAATAGTGTGTGTGCCTTCTAGGTAAACTGTGTCTATGTTGTGCTCTGTGGGGAGGGGTTCTGTGGTTACGGCCTCCACCTTCGGCTTACGAATCGTCAGCATGTACGGATGAACATCCAAGGAGAAGTTGCGTGCGTGTTTCTTCTCCATTCCACCCAAATCTGTAAATAAAAGTGATATGTGGCTTGAAAAGAGGCAGGTTCATCCACACGGATGTCGGATCTACTGAGATCAAAATGTGCGTGTAGTAATTTGTCCGTGGAATTCAAAATTTTGCGCGGGGGTCTGAACCACCGTTTGCAGGCGATTTACTAACTGAAGGTGCTATTGTGTTGGAAGCCCCGATATAAATGAGTGTTTTGCGTGTTTCAAGGTTTGCAGTGTGGCGAATTGCGAGAGACGACAGTGCAAAATGAAATAGGACTCTGTGGAGATATTAGCAGAAGAGTAAAGTGAAAATATCATTTAAAATAAGTGTTATAAATATAAAAATTTAAATAATACAACAAGGGATGTAACGATATGAAAATTTCATATCACGGTTATTGTGACCAAAATGATCACAGTTTTCATTTTTATCACGGTATTATAGAATTAACCCCCCAGCATCTTTAAAAATATTGAAAATGGGGCTACATGTCTACTTTGTCCTTTTTAAAGGGGGAAAAAAATGTCCATGTGGGTGCCTTTGTTGTCTTCCGCCATGTTTTCATACTTTAAACATTGCAAACTGCGACTGCTGCTGCTTTTCTAGCCAATGAGCAGTATCACTGGGAGTTGTCAGTCAGTTTTAATGATGATTAAAATTTGAAACAGTATTACTTATCGTTGGGGATTTTATCACGGTTAACCATTTTACCGGTAATCGTTACGTCCTTAATTACAACAGGTATCCATACGGAGTCTCAGAAGTGACCAATTTATGAGGACATGGATTAGGAGTTGCTGGACAAATGAACGTGTCTGGAGCCTCAAACATGGTCTTGGTCTCTATTACGCACTAGGTGCGCACTTTGGTACGATGCCAACAGCTTCAGAGGCTTGTGCTGCCAAGTGATCCTGTAATCTTGTCCAGCCACTAAAATCCAAGTTAAAATGTGACGTTGGGGGAAAAGGGGAAATAAAAAGACACAATTAATGCCAGATTTAGTTCTCATTAAGCTCCACAGTGGCTGCAAACTTTCTGTTTCATTTGTCCAGAATTTTTACACCCTTTAAATAGTGGTGTTTGCTGGGTTGATTTTTTTAATTGAACAATGAGAACTAAAAACGTTGCCCTCGCTGATAAAAAATATTTTGAACAAAATTTGTGCATGTCCAGGATTGTCCTTCTCAGAAGCTGAAACCTTGGTAAGCAAAGTTGCAAGTTTGCCCCTGATTTTCAGACGTACTAAAATACATGCAAAAAAAAAAACAACAAACAAGCAAACAAAAAAACCCAGCAAGTTAATGCATCTCTCGATTGCTAAACCACTTTGCAAGTGCTAAATTAATATAGTTAAATTTTCTTCCCCATCACATGCACAGTTGTGTGTAAATGCCCTATGTTGCATATTCATTGCAGAAGTACCAAACTGGTAAATTTGAGGCTAATTCCTCCATTATTCTCTCTAATAGCTTGCTAAATGTGTTTTTTTGCTCTTTAATGCTGCTGAGGTAGTATGTAATGAGTTTATCAGAGCTGTTTTGGCTGGAAAGTACGTCGTGCTGCATCTGGAAACAATACAGCTTAAATAAAATGACAAAACTGGGTCGCTCTTTCTTAAAGAAAAGACAGAAAAGTGCTTCCTCTGTGTTTTGTTCTCCTATTTACCTGTTTTTCTGTGTCACCATGTAACAGATTTACATACTAGCTTGACACACTTAGGGGCAGCTTCCCTGCAGTCCGACATCTTTCCGCTGATCACTTGAGCCATTGCAGCAGTCGGGGTCGTTTTGGGCTTTTATAACGAAACAAATGCAAAGAGCCAGCAGCACTGAAAGCCCCCCTGATGCGTCTCCTCAGGCTGCCAGCATCTGGGTTAAAATAGTTTTCGAACACACTACAAAGATGACTTCCAACTGTCTGCCAATGCATAAAACTCCACCTGCACATGAAGATGAAACTAGACAGTGCGGGAGGGGTGCGATAAAGAGGAAAACTGGGAGATAGTCTGGATAAAAATAAAGAAATCAGAGCATTCTGCATTTGTGTTAGTTTAGTAGTATAATACGGAGCTGGTCATCGATGAATCATGATTGAAAAAACTATGATTTTTTAAATGTTTTGGAGAAATAAAGAAGATAACTGAAAAAAATTCTGGGTGATGTATTAAGTTAGGTGTTAGTGTTCTGTCCTTGCTACCTCCCATCATCATGTATTCATTTTCGTCGATCAGAGTGAACTCTCTCACTGACAGACTTAATGCAGATTCAACATTGTGAATAAAAGAAAATACGAGAGATACAGACATTTCCTGATGCAGCAGATATGACTGATAGCTTATTACTGAGTGTACATGAGCCCTGAAAGGCACAGCAGCTAAAACAGGACTTTTCAGGTAGATGTAGACAGGAGGTACTGCTGAGATGGAAAAAAGTGAATCATTAAAATCCCTTTTAGTTGAATGCTAAAATAAAACCAGGAACTTCTGAGTAAGTATAACATGGGCTTCGAAGCAGGCTGAAAATTTTGAGGTAATCCAATTATTCTTTTCCTGTTCCACAGTAATTTCATCAGATGTGATATAAAATTATTAACAGACAGCATGAAACCCGTCTTTTTCTGAATATGTTGCACATTGCTAACGCTGAATACCTTTTGTTGACGAAAGCTGTGTGCTCTTGTTATCCAGGAGTGGTGCCATGAAGCTGTCAGCCACTGTTTTGCGTCTGAGTGGTTTGGGTTTTTCAGGCTTGGTGTTGTTTTCCAAACGGGTCAGGGTAAGTGGTTCCTTTACAGTGCAGAGAAGACAAAAACAGCTGATTATATCAGGGCTTATTCTGCAGTTCAGTTAAAACAGAATTAGAGCTTTACATATTTTATAAGTCCTAATCCAGAGTTGCCTCGTCTACAAAGACACTGTCATCAAAGATTTCTGAGCTGGAAGGACTTTAATCATTAGATTAAAAGTTCTTCTTGCAAGTGATAGATTTAGTTTCTACTATCTGTTACATCCTAGGCTATGGCCCGGGTAGTTCACTGACAGTTTCTTTAAGAAAACAAACAAAGAATAAACCCCCCAAAAGGAAACATATCCCGGACGAGCCCCCACTCTTGTTATGTCCCGACTCTGGTAGGGTTTTGTAACTTCAAAATCAACTTTAGTTTAAAGCAGAACTAAGCACCTTTTTTACCCTAATAAATGCTTTTCTGAATCCCTGTGGAGCTAAACAAAGTGTTTATGGGGCAATTTGATGTTTCCTCGCCCCCCCCCCCCGCGACCAGTGTCTTTGGCTTAAAAGCAGCACTTGCAAGTCTGCCTGTAGCAGACCCAACACAAATCTTGCGACAACACAAACTGCCGTACGGCACTCAGAGCCCCTTAGCACAAAGCTGCTTCCAGTGCTGGTTCGAACCAGAACCAGACTAAGCACTGGTTCTTTGGCCTTCTACCACCTAAACACCGGCTCCTGGCTCTCTTAACTGGTTCCACTCAGTCACCAACTCTTTACTGGGCCAGCGTGAAGAACTCGTTCTCGTAAAACGTCCCGCTGCAGGAGAACAGGACTCTGCTTTGAGCAGCTGCAGAGGGAGACAAGCTGCTGCTACCAACGTTTCAAAGTAGCATCAACAAGCTAGTAAAAGCTTAGAAACATATTCAGGGACCAGAATAGGGGACAGACAGGTAGAGAAGACGTCTGTGTGCTGTGGGGGTGTAGGGGGAGTACGAACTTTACAACAGTGAAAGGACCACTAGGGGGAGCCCAGAGCTGAAGTTACTTAGTTCTACTTTAACATCCTGAAGCCAGTCTTTTGTTGTGTTTCCAAAACCCTTGCAGAGTCGGGACGTACCACTTTCAGTAATGCTCAAACACCGTTAATTAAATGGACGTAGTATCCGGTTACGTCTGAAGGGAGGAAAGTGAAGCCAGTTGGGCGTGTCGCCATCTTGACGTGTTGCGTGTGTCGTCACTCCCGAAAAATACTAAAATTGGTAAAGCGCAGCCATGGGGCAAATGATTGACAGCCAAGGTACTCTGGGCTAAATGCAAACCGAGCTAACTCAAAACTAACAGGAGCTAACGAAGATTAGCCTCCCAAGCAGCGGGATAAAGGTAAGACATGTTTGGACTTGCTATTAGCTGACTAAAGACCCCCATTTTGCTGCAGACTGAGACCTTGCAAAGAGCAAACAAGGAGCTAACTGTTAGCCACCGGCTTCCGGTCTGCCGCATGTCAATCAAAAGGACACGCCCCTAATTATGTGTGATTTCAAGATTAAATATATGCTGCCTTGAGGGGCATTTCTAAGGAATTACAATATTTCATTCCACTGTTTTGCTGATGACCTCCAGATATGCCTTCCGCTTTGGCCTGATCCAGGCTGCATGCAGAACTTAATCAACTGTCTGCATGCTATTAAAACCTGGATGGGGTTAAACTTTTTAAGTTAAAATGATAACAAAACAGAAATCGTTTTATTTGGTCATCCTTTCAACCTAGCTGGTGACAGTGTGCTGGGTCCCCTGGATTCTTTTACTCTCACTTGTGCAAGAAACCTCGGTGTTTTCTTTGACAGTGCTTTTAAATTTGACAAACAGATTTCTTCTGTTGTCAAAAATAGTTTTTTTCAGTTGCGTCTTTTAGCGAAGGTGAAGCCTTACATCCCTGTAAGCCAGTTTGAACATGTTGTTCACTTATTTATTTCCTCGAGATTCTTTATATTATGGGTTGGACCAGTCTTCCATCCACCGGTTGCAGATGGTCCAAAATGCAGCGGCCCGTCTTCTGTCTGGAACCAGGAGATGGGACCATATTACCCCTGTTCTGGCTTCCCTCCACTGGCTTGCTGTCCTTTACAGGATCCAGTTCAAGATTTTATTGCTTGTTTTTAAGTCCCTGAATGGTTTTGCCCCCCCTTACCTTTAAGAACTTTTAACTGTGCATATTCCGGTCAAACAATCACGTTCCTCAAATTGCTTGCTTTTAAAAGTGCCACACACCCGACAGAAAACAAAGGGGGGCCGAGCCTTTTCTGTAGCGGGTCAGAAGCTCTGGAACTCTCTGCCCCCCCACATTATACAGTCCCGGTCGGTTGAGCATTTTAAATCTCTTTTAAAGACGCACCTGTTTGCACTGGCTTTGAACACTCTTGTGTGATTTTGTTTTATTTTCTGATTGTTTAAATCTTTTATATAGTCTTGTATTATTTCTTTTACTAGTTCTTATGTATGTACTGTAGGTGTCTATATGTATGTGTGTATATATGTGCATATGTATATATATATGTATGTGTATATATGTATATACGTATGTATGTAGCCTGTGTGTGTATGTATATGCATAAGCACATGTCAGCAAACTTGTACAGCACCTTGGGCTCTCTATGTTGTTTTAAGTGTGCTTTATAAATAAATTTGACCTTGACCTTGAATATCTAAACGGATGAGTTACAAAAAAAATTCACCCCCTCACAGTTGGCATGAAGTTAAACTTGACCTTTTAAACCTAAAATGACTTTTTGAACCAGGCTGTATACATGTTTATTTCTGCTGTGAAGTTGGTCTTTTTAACATGGGAGTCTGTGTGGATTTGCTCTGTTTTGGAGCCCCTAGCAGATCAAGAAAGAATTTCAATTAAAAACTTCCCTTCCTGGTTTTACACTTTTCCAGCAGAGTTTGCCCCGTGGTAATGCTGGATAAATGTTGGATGTCAACTGGAGATGTAGCTGGCTTACCTTGAATGGCTGAGGAAGAGGGTTTGACGAGGGAATCCATTTAATCTTCTTGCGGGGCCGTTTGATGACCAGTGGCTCCCCACCCATCTCTCCCACTCTGAGATCAGAAGGATCCATGTTGGGATCAATGGTCTGTATGCCAGAGTCTCTCACAGTGGGTGTAGCATCATGATTGGACTGTGCAAGCGCAGCCAACAGCTGCCTGACCACGTTGTCATACATGAGGTCACTCTCATTAGTGATGAAGTCCAGTCTGTTCAGTGACTTGATGTGGTCCCTGTTCTCATTGCAGAACATGGCCAGGATGTTAATATCACAGAACTGAGACTTCTGCCAGCGTCGCCGTGTTTTAATTCCCACCTTATGCAGTTTGTCAAATACAAAGTTGGACTTGCGCACCACAAACAAGTGCAGCAAGTTAAGCAGGATGATGAGGTTCATGGTGCAGAGCAGGGCTATGTCCACAGCTGCCATGATGCGCTGCAGCTGCACGGCAGGCAGCTTGCAGTTGACCCTGAGCTTCAGCTCTGGATAGCTGCTAATGTCCGGGGGCTCACCTAGCGCACAGGTGAATTCATTCTGCCTTTGGCGAGCATAGTAGGCGCTAAGGTAGGAAATGGGGATGGAACTAAGGCAGATAATCGCCAGGTGACGTGCCAGGTAGATCTTCGCCAAAAAGTTACTTTGACCTCGTCTTTCCAAGTATTTCTCAAACAGATTCTGTTCAGGGCTCTTCTCCTTTTCTGCGTTCTCTATGATCTCCCTCCTCTCCCTCTCCGTTATGCCAGGGCCTTTGGATTGAATCTGCTTCTCGATCTTTGGGGCTCGGCCCTCAGCAGCTCGATGGTAGCAGTTGTCAATCTCTTGAAGCAGGAAGTTAAGCTCTGAGGTGAGGCGCGTTGAGGCAAGGAACTCCCAGCCCAAAGCAGGAATGTACATGATTCCAGCAAAGGCCAGCAGGGCATAGGGCAAAAACTTGTGTTCAAACAGTGAAGGCCAATGAGCAGGCTCCTTATCAGGCATAGCATCTCGGAGCTCTGTCCAGCAGTAGCCCCTCGCGTACAGTGCCTGGTCGCGGGTGAAGTTGTGTGGTGTGTAACAGTATATGGACTCCTCTGAGGGAAGCACAGAAAGAAACAATAAAGAATTAACACTTCATACATGTTTATTTGCTTACAACAATGCTACATCGAGAATCTTTCCTGCTTATTTAAAACGCTATGTTCTCCGATTGTACAGGCAAAATGTGTCCAGTAGTTGAATCCTATGTAAGAAGTCAGAAATCAGATGCACACAAGCAATTTTATTCCAGTAAAACCATAAAGTAACCCTGCAAAATGAATGCATAGAGCATGAAATTTAAATAACATAAATGCAAACTTTAGTTTTACATAGAAGTAAAACAAGGGCTTACATTCTAATGAATGCAGTTATGAGCACTTCATGTCTATTTAGAAAGAAATGTGTGATATCTGGTTCATTTTTAGGCATTTTGTGTCTCAAAACATCTTTCAGAAACACCTATCTGTTTATCACAAATTAACCTACACTGCCTGCCCCCCCCCCCCCCCCCCCCCCAAAAAAAAAAAAAAAAATCACCACCTGAATTTATCTAAGCAAATAGGTAGAAGCCTCCTATTGGATAATTACTGCATGGGCGATTATCTTTCAGCTAACAACAAGTTATTTAACCCCAACTGGTGCAATGAGTTGCTTCTCATTTCCTAAACAACGATGTGGAAAGACACATCCGTGGTGGTGGAAAAGATGTTAGTCTGTCTGAGAAGGGTCAAATCATTGGCAGCATCAAGCAGAGAAAACACCTAAGGAGATGCAGAAACTCCTAAAATTAGGTTCAGAACTGTCCAACGCATTATCAAAAACTGGAAGGATAGCGGGGACCCATCGTCTTCCAGGAAGAAATGTGGCTGGAAAAAAATCCTGAATGATCGTGATCGACGATCTCTTAAACGTTTGGTGAGATCAAATCGAAGAAAAACAACAGTAGAACTCAGGGCTATGTTTAATATTGAAAGTGGGAGCATTTCCACACGCACAATGCAAAGGGAACTCAAGGGATTGAACAGCTGTGTAGCCTTAAGAAAACCACTTATCAGTGAGGCTAACTGGGAAAAAAAGGTTTCAATTTGCTAAGGAGCATAAAGATCCGACTGTGGAGCAATGGAAGAAGGTCATGTGGTCTGATGAGTCCAGATTTACCCTGTTCCAGAGTGATGAAGCATCAGAGTAAGAAGAGAGGCAGATGAAGTGATGCAGCATCATCCTAGTGCTACTGTACAAACCTGTGGGGGCGGTGTCATGATCTGGGGTTGCTGCAGTTGCTCAGGTCCAGGTTCAGTAACAGTATGAGCTCAGATAATGAGGTCAGCTGATACCTGAATATACTGAATGACCAGATTATTCCATCAATGGATGTTTCTTTCCTGACGGCACGGACATATTCCAAGATGACAATGCCAGAAATCATCAGGTTCAGATTGTAAGAGACTGGTTCAGGGAGCATGACACATCATTTTCAGTCCAGACCTGAACCCACTGAGGATCTTTGGGATGTGCTGGAGAAGGCTGTGGTCAGACTCTACCATCAGCAATGCAAGGTGAGAAATTAATGCAACACTGGATGTACATAAATCTTGTGACACAGCAGAAGTTTATTGAAACAATGCCATAGCGAATGCTGCCGTAATCAAAGCTAAAGGCGGTCCAATATCAATATATGACCTTTTCTTTGGTGGCGGCTTTTTTGTTTTTTGCCTGGGAGTGTATTTCTTCAAAGTGATGTATTTCTAACCTTATCAACATCTGCTAAACTCAGGTAAAGGATGTGAGAACATTCCTGTCAAACTTCATCTTCACACTTCAATATCCATCACATCTCATTCTGCACGGATATCATTAGTGATCAAATATGATTAATATAGAAGAAGTGTCATTCTCTCAGAAACGATTCATTTTCTGAATAGTTTTGTGGTATTGTAATATCATTTTGCTGATTTGACTAGTTTTCCAAGGACACACATAGTTTTGCTGCTCGAGTTAAACCGAGTCCCAGCTGGTTAAGTGCTGCAGCAGAGAGCCTGACTCAGCATCCATCGCTTCCACTCTGCTTTTTAACCAAAAGCCTCCTTCATTCCCTTTCCAGCAATCCATCTCAACCTTCCAATCATCAGCCTATTTCCTTAATCTCCCTCTCAGCTCCATCTTTCTGCAACTCTGCTGCACATGCCTCTTTCCTCCATGCTTCAATTCCTTCTATTCTCCTCTTACTCATCTATCAAAAGTGTCATAAGAGCATTGCATGAGCTCTACGAGGTGTGCGAACTGTTGTTGTAGTCAGAAAACAAAGACTAAAGGTTCATGTAAACTCTGATACTTTGCTTCACACGTTCAGAAACATTTCTTGTGTTGAGTTGACCACAAACTCCCTCTAGTGGATGATCACCTCACCTGCAAAGTTTCTTGTGAAGACGAGGGTGACCAGGAGGATGGGGATGATGACCGTCCCTATAGTAACAACACGATCAAAGGGCAGCTCCAGTTTGAGCTGCACCATGAGGCCAGCCAGCGCCCCGCCCTTCTCGTCCTGCGAGGAGCCCGGCAGGATCAGCTCCTTCAGCTTTTCACCTGCGAGTAGCGCCGTGGCCATGTCTAAGTTTTGGTCGAGAATGTTCTGCATGCGGAACAAGAAGAACGCGCCCTCCTACCCTCTCGGA
Source organism: Atherinomorus stipes (assembly GCA_023101725.1). NCBI lineage: Eukaryota > Metazoa > Chordata > Actinopteri > Atheriniformes > Atherinidae > Atherinomorus > Atherinomorus stipes. Next base: position 139,369 of record JALJCO010004147.1, read on the forward strand.
GACGGAGGCGAGACCGGATACTCCCTGCTGTAGTTAGGTACTCGTTGATGCACACATACACACCTGAATGTGTGGCTAGCTTCAGCCCCGTGCACCGTACGTGGGTAAGTGATGGGTCATATTCAGAGGTTTATGTGCTCCTCCAGTTAGACTCTTAAAAAAGGAGCAGACATGATGTTCAGCAGCACCCTCTCACTCCGCCTCGCCCGTGTACATCTGTCTGGGAGTCTGGCTCCGGTCCACGCACTCTGTGTGGCAGTTTGAAGAATGAGCTGAGTTTAGGAGGTGTTCCTGTGCTCCCCCAGGAGTGATTGCAGGCTGAAGATTTGTTACATGAGCTTTGGTGAGGAGAAGCTCTGACCAATCCTTTCCTGAAAGACAAACACCCAGTTAGGGACAGTGTGTGGATTTTTTTTACAAATGTGCTGCAGACTAAGTGAAAAACGTCCTATCCTGGAACATGTAGTGGATGATCAGTGTTCCTATCATCGTCCTCTAGGATACAGTCATGTGGCTGAAAATGACTGAGCCACACTCTGTCCTGTGAAGTGTGTGTTTTGCCCTTGCTTTGTTTAAACTCTGGAGAATACACCAACCAGAAACAGACTGAATTTACTTTAACAGACTCATTTTTCTGGACACTGACTCCTAATTCATGCTCTGCCCCTCTCTGGACTGCAGGTGCTAATTAACCTTGCGGGAGAGCGTGTTCACACGAAGATGTCAGGTGACCCCAGACGCTTGTCAGTGACATCAGCGTGATGCTGTGAGTGTGGGAACAAATACATTCAAACAAGTGTGCATCATGCATGCACCAGAGTGTAACTGTGCCGGCTGGATCAGCGCCTACCGCTCGCTCCTCTCACATGAAGGTTATATGAATGTCCTTTGGGGGAGTGTGAATGCATCACCCCTTACCATCAACTACTCTCCTCTTGCGCCACCTCTTTGTCATTTTCTTTTACTCTCCATTACTGCTCCTGCCTTCCTCTCACTTTCTTCTCATTATGCAAAAAGCACAGCTCATCTATGAAATCCTGAAAAGCCAAGCCCTCTGATTCAGAGCTGGAACGTATACTTAACATCTCTGAGAGGGGATCTTAAGACTGCAGTTTCATGTGTGCAGGGGGCAATTAGTCAACGCAAGTCAGCTTTAAAGCACATATGATGAGAAGGATCATTAGAGGAGGAATCCTTAGGAGCTTTTTTAAAGAACATAATTCAGTGTTGATGCTGACATGCAGTGGTTGGTGTTCTGCTGTACCTGAAAGGAGAGAACAAGATGTTCCTACTGGCATTACAACACACACATTCTACATATTGTCTGGTGACAGTCAACTTTACCTCCACCCTCAAAGACTGTTTCAAGGAAGATATAAAGAGATGTAAAGTTTGCATAATTTAAATTTAAAGGAGCAGCATCACAGTTTAGGAGCTGAGCTGCTGTCTGTGAGCTGTTGGCACTGCTCCAGCCTGACAGATTATACCTCTCAGCTGGGCGATGAGAACAATGTTTACACAGGGAATCCCACATTGTTTGGCGGCTACAGCGTCCCGCTGCACAATGACCTGCGTAGAAGGCTGCAGAGCCAAAGTCAGGCTTCAGGACCAAAGTTGGGGTGGAGGAGCTCGATTCATTCCTTCATTCATTATTAATCAGATTATGGCTGGGAAGGAAGGGGAGAACTTTATGGATAGATATGCTCCTTGCTCTCTGATGGGGGGGTCACACACAAATCTGATCCGAGATTAATACAATACAAACACCATAAAGTCCTCACTGCTTCCCCACTTTTGATGATCAGCACATCTCTCCAGGAAACAGGGCAGGAACATCTCTAAAAGATCATCATGTCCTAGTTAGAGCTGGCTGGGCTTCTTTCTCACTGCTGTCCTCGAGCGGGTCCACGAGTCCAGGCACAGTCGCGAGCCGGAGGACAGCACATCTTGTGTTGCAGAGAATCGCGGCTGCTCGCGGATGACGGAACTGTTTCAGCACCTGAGCGGCGGATAGCTCCCGAACAGCCTGTATCGATTCAATGAGCGGGTCAGAGAGCGAGAGGAGAGCGCGCGCGCTTCTCTGAGGTGTGCGCGAGAGACTAGACTCTCAGCACCTGCATCAGCTGGTCCACCTGCCCGCATCGTACCAGACTACCGCCACATTTGCCCATCAGCTGCCATGTTCAGACAGTGGGATGATGATGATGATGATGATGATAATGAAAATCACTCACCATGTCTCGCTGCATCTCCCGGCACGGGAAGAGTTAATCTGCAGTGCGGGCGAGCAGCTACAGCATGTATCCGAGCTCACCGGTTTGTTCCGCCTTTCCCCCCCAGCTCCTCTTCCTCAGTGCCTCCAACCCTCCCCTCCTCCCCCCCTCCCTGCTCTGCCTCTATCTCAGAAAGAAGGAAAGCGATAACAAATTAAGATTCTGCTCCTCATCGCGTTGTTTTTGAGGCGAACTGAGCGCGCGGCTGCTTAAGATGATGTCGCAGCCTGTGAATCCATATTTCACTAATTATATAACAACCACGAAAGGTTTACAAATTAAATAAAATACCACAGATTCAGCTTTTTTATCGTTTAGGAGCTGGATTCACACACAATCGCCAATAATCATCACAACTGAGCTACTTTTTAGATATAAGTTACTAATAAAAGAGCATTTGGCTTCTTAAGGATTGTAATTTTCGAGTGGGAAGCCAACAGACCGGCTTTTATTCAAACCCTGCGTCCGTCCAGTCTACAACCAAACTGCCAAGCACCCAAAACGCTTCCTTGCCTGATCATAGGTTTATCCAACATGCCCATCATGCCACAGTGTGGGACTGGCCACAGACAAATGCAAACAACCAATGGAAAAGATGTCTGTCATTCAAACTCATAGGTGTGGCGAGCATCTTTTCATCACTCTTTTTGTTCTTTTTGTGGAGCATCCAAGACATCAGGAAGAGGTAGCTCAGAACTGTCCTTTTTTGGATTAAGTGTCATTTATTTGTGAGGGTTAAGCTTACAAACAGTAACATAGAAGAGTAAAAGGACCAACAGGTAGTTAATAAATGGCATTAAATCATTTCAGCCTGAATAGTCAGTGTTTGCAGTGAATCCCAGAATAACACATTTCTGAACAGGAGCAGCTGAATGAGGCTTTGGAAATTTTGTTTGCAGCTTCAGGCAGATTTTTGGCTTAGTGCTGGGATCACTCAAGTCTTGACTTTGTGCTCGCGTGGAAGCGGCGCGCGCCCGATGCGCAGCAGCAGGACCAAATCACAAGTCAGTCTTTCCTCAAGCCGGTTCTCACCGGTTAGGGAACCTTCTTCTTTTGTTTCCAAATATAGTCTCTTTCTCTCTCCTTCCTCATCTTTAACTCCAAGATGTGTTAAAGCTTCCTGTCTTCGGATATACTATAAATAATATTTATTATAATAATAAAACAGCATGCTCTTTTATTGCATTGGATGATGCTTATTAACATCTATTTTTAGCTAACCAAATGGACATGAAAGCACCAGTGACGTGCAACCAAGAGATTTAAACTGTAAAACAACTTTTATCAAGTTTCCTGATGTGATTAGCTCTTTGGGGGCGATGGCATTTCCACAGACATAAGTGGAAAAGGTCACAAGAGGCAAATTTTCAAGGCTTGTGAAGCTTCTCAGAGCTCTGAAAATGAAAGCAATTGATGCCCATGAAGTATGGCGAGGCTTTAAGAAAGACAGTAAAGTTTTTGCAAGGAACCATTTTCTCAGATTTCAGTGTACACTGTAAGATATTACCAGGATTTCACAACGCTTCACTGTAATTTTTCACAATAAATTTCTGTAACTTCATATTACAAGACTTTACTCTAATATTCACAATATATTACAGTAATTTACTATTCTACTGTGAAACTGGTGTTTGCACAATAAATTACTGTGGACCGTGCTTTGAACGAATTTCACAACAATTTACTGTAATTTTGTACAGTAAAATATTGTATCACAAACCATCCTTTGTGATATCACAACAAATTACAGCATAATTTGAATCTCCCGTGAACCGTGGTGCATTGTGGGACCAAGACAGCACTGCAGCATTCACCGTTGCACTTGGCGCGCACAGACAGAGGAGGACCAAGAGAAGGTAAGATGAACATCATTTAAATTATTAGTCATTAGGCGTGAGAGTTAATACATGAAAGCATGAAATATTTTTTAATGGTCTTCGCGTTTCGATCGGAGAAGTTAGTTATTTGGCAGAGAACATGCAGTGAATTAGCTGTAAAAGAGCGCGAATACAGTAGCCCAGTTGCTACAGCAGCTATCCAACATCATTGCAAAGTCAAGCTTTGCTGCACAGACAAGTAACTTATACCACTCTAAAGTTTAAAATATTCTCTGTCATTTCATGGCATCATGTGTAAACTAGAGGGATTATTTTTAAAAGATTTATTTAACTAAGAGGACAGGTGATTTAGCCATGCATTAGCAAGAAAGTCAAAGTTAAAAACGCGCCATTATGCTCTTTCTTGCCATTAAAGTAAATAAATAAATAAATAGGAGTCCACACCAACAGGAATCCTGTTTTTTTTTTTTTTTTTTAACAAACCCATTTCTTTTTATACTGGTGTGTAACGATAATTTCTGTCGATCATCACAGTGGCTGTGATGATGCCCCGAGGGCTGCATCCTCTTTGCTCTGCGTTTCCTGCCATTTAGCCTAAGCGGTTTTATGACCAGTGGTAGGATTCTGCCTGTACGAACCGTTGGAGTCCGGCTTGCATCAGTGCCAAACATCAGCGGCCAAACGGGAGTCAAATCTAGCGCAGACAGTGTGTTAATCCAGTAGTTGAAGAAGGCGGCTGTGGTGCTGAACTGAATGTCGATGATAAATGAATTATATGTAATTAAATCATTCATTCATTGTCCCCCCCCCCCATCATTCTCCTTCATACACAGGTGAAGTGGAGGCGCATATGCCCTGCACTTCTTTCATCCATTGCAACAGTTAACATGCGGTAACATGCGTTTCCCAGCCGTCTTTGAACGCACCATGGAACACGCACCAGCCAGCAGGCATGCGGTGGATCACAATAACAGAAGAGAGTGCAGTATGACGTGTGTTTGTCCTGCAAACTAGTCAGAACCTACCAAGAAAACCTGTAAGTTGAGTAAAGCTGTTGCATCCAGATAATGATAATGTTGCTAAGCGATGGCCAGTTTGCATATTAAGCTAGTTTATCAGAATACTAATGTTAACGATGTTACATCCAGTGTTGGGTACGCTGCTACCTTTGCTAGTTATAGTTACTCTGCGGAGCGTTAGTCCTTTATTGGCTAAATGAATCCATCTTAGCCAGCAGCTGGGAACTTCCTTCTGTTTCTAGCAGTGATCAGTGTTGTCAACTCCGCATGTTGTCAGCAACTTTGGCCTTTAAAAATACAAAACAAAACAAAAAAAGAAACCCAACAAAAACGTGAACGCTTGCAGTCCTTTTCAGAGTAGTGTCCATAGCTCTGTTTCCAGCGTTACCTCGTTCCGCTACCCACACACGTGCGCACAACTTCACTAGACAGAACGACAGTGACAATGACCGCAAATAAATAAGGAAACATTTAAAATCTATTTAATTCAGAGTAGTTGAGAGAGTAGGAGAAAAGAATGATTCGAGAGCTCACCGCTTGTGTTTGACTTGGTATTCAGTTTCGTGCAACACTGAAGTTAAGTTAAAAGGACATTAATGGGAGCATCTTTATTAATGTTCTTTTCAAAAGTAATTAAAAGGTTACCTTTAACAGTGACAAAGTAACTCAGTTCCCTTTTGAATGTAGTAGGTCTAACTTGTAATTGCAACTAGTTACTTTTTAAGAATATCAAACAAGCAATTAGTTCACAAAAGGAAAATACTTATTTCTCTTTTATGACTGTGGAGAATTTGCACACATTATTGCTTTTATATATGTGAAAGAAATCATTATGGCCACAAAATAGCTAGAGCTGGTCAGGGAGAAGACATTAGACCAGTGACCAGCAGCAGAGATGATAATGATGATGCACGGCCTTTATTGGTAAAGGAGAGATTGTAACTTGCAGGGAAAGATTTCTTTTGAGTGGATAACCAGGCAGGGCTCCCGGGAAAAAAAAAAGATTCTGTCTTCTCTTAAAGATTTTATTCTAAAGAATTGTGATTCCCTATCTCTGGCTACCCATACATGCATATAACAGTTATTTCTTATTTTACAGCCATGTTCCACAGCAGCAGATGACCAGAGGACAATTGCTTTGCCAAGCACCCCTTGCTTGAGTGTCCAAGGTACTGTTATCTGGATTTTACATTGATATGTCTAGCTGTAAGAAATATGGTTTGAAATTAATTATAAAAACTTCTTAATCAAATTTTTTCTCATTTGCAGCCTTCCACTTCTTTACAGTAGTGCAACATGGTATCTGTTCATTTCAGGTGACATGATGAAGCCCAGGACATGGATGCTGTCCATTGAAGGCGAGATGGTGATGGGACCACACGATGACATCATGAAAGGGATAGCTGCACTGTTTGCAAGCTTTCACAACTTCAGTCTGCAGTATCCTGAGGACAGCACCTGCACTGTGGAATATATCCAAAGGTATTGTAAATCTTAACCATACTTTCCGTTGTATTGTACTGGACTCCTTCCTTGACTTTCTTGATTATAAACCATCTTGCTTTCTTTTTTTTCCCCTCAGTATTTGTTGTTTATTTGAAATTTTTGCCTTCTTTAGTGCATTACTAATTTTTTTCCCCCAAGCTGCTTCATCAGTGTGGTGAAAAAGCAGGTTTATTTGTTTTTAATAGACTCATGTGACTTAGAGTGACACTTCCTAGTAATGGAGGGCAGCTTTGCATTATATGTAAAAGAAAAATGTAGTGCTGCCCTCCATTTCCAGGAAGTTTTGCTCCAAGTCACATGATTCCATAAAGAATACTGGGTCATTAACCTGTCTCAGCACAGCTCCTCATGCAGGGTCATAGTTGTTAGACAGTTGCGAGACACACCTGGCACCAGCAGCCAGACCAACACAGGTAAGTAGTAACACATTTAGAAGCTTTGTAAGTTTCACACAGACCCATAAACCTGTTTCCTCACCAAACTGATGTAGAACTGATGAGGCTGATTAAAGCAGCAGAACATATTGAATTGGAAAATACTTAATTAATCCCATAAGGGAAATTGGATATTGTACTTATGATAATTAATCTGTAGTCTTATTCTGGACAGTGATGCTGTTGACAGGAATGAGCTTCTGTACCTCTCCATCCTACAGCGAACCCGACCAAGCTTCTGGCTGAACATACACTGTTGTTATTTCAGTGTTGTGTAGAGGGTGTGAAGAATCATCCCTCATCTTCATCAGCTTGTGCAGCATCTTTTTTGTACAATCAGCTTCAGCAGTTCTAGTTATCCCCAGCAGAGAACCAGCTTTCTGGACCAGCTTCTGCAAAGCTCAGTAGCATCTGCTAGAACAGCAACATCAAAGCCAAAGACTTAAAAAGACCAAAAAAGCTGATTCAGAAAACTGGTTCTGTATTGGAGCTGATTTTCCAAAAAAGAATGCTGTAAGCCGCTGGAGATGGTGGAGGCTTCTTCAGGTCTGTTGCAAGACAGAAAGATACAGAACATCATTCCTGCTGCCATCACCCTCCAGGGAAGTTGTTGCTCAGGTCCCGCAGTTGTCTGCCAACTAAAGAATTATGGAGGACCAAAACTGCGGAGGAAAAAACTGAAAAAATAAATACAAAAATGACTCAATATAAAAATTTATATGCCAGTTTCTTACACAAAAAATGTTTAAAAAAATTGTTTTTACAATAAGTAACGTATTAAATGTGAAATAAATGCGTATTTATATTGTCATTTCCAACTGTTGTACTTTAACCTTGTAAATACGCCTATTTATTAACTTGTTCGTGCCTTTTTTAGTTTATCAATATTTGTTTGATACCTTTTACATGTATTTTCGTCTTTATTTTCATGCCTGCATTTACTTTTCCAATATTTTCTTTTTACATTTTCAGAAGATCTCTTTAAGTACTAATTTCTTTCTATAGTGTTGGATTCACTTGCAGGGAAACAGGCTGTACAGCATGTGCCTTGGATAAAAAATACAACAATACATTTATTTAAAACTGAAAGCTGTTGTCTTTATTGTTTACAGATACTTCCTGGCCATCAACCCTGAGGGAGGATCAAAGTCAAGGAAAAACTCAACGAGTCCACATCTCAGGACACTCGTTGGAAAACTGATAGACTTCGAATGGAAAATGTAAATGTGCCGGTCCACCTCTGTCATTTGTTTATTTCAGTTTTACCTGTCATGTTGATAAACAAATTGTATAACAAAGTCAGTAGGGATGCACGATATTGGAATTTTGGCCGATATTTGATATGCCGATATTTAAAACTCGTGGCCGATAACCAATATCGATACCGATATTAAAGCTGAAAAATAAATTATATAATATTCATTCTCTTTGCAAAATTAGAAAAATACCTCAACTTGTGTAATGTATATAAGTGAAAGTGACAGTTGTTCAAACAAAACTAATAGAATATGTGCATTATATCCTAAAACGACCGGGATTTTCTTTTACTTGACAGAAAAATAAAGACAAAAGAAAATCAGGGGATATTTGGTAGGGGTGGGAAAATATTGATACACTGAAATATCGCTATATTTTCATATGATATCATATCAATATTTAAAGACATGGTATTGAACTATTTTACTAATGAAATCTTGCGAGATTTTGTCATTCTGTTACGAAATCTCATAGGTTTTAGTGAAATCTCGAGATTTAGTTGGTAGAATAGATCAATACCATGTCTTTAAATATTAATATGTAATCTGCATATGAAACTATTGCAATATTTCAGTGCATCAATATTTTTTCCCATCCCTAACATTTGGTTATTTACACAAATGACTGTGTATAAACTTTGTTCACACAGAATATTCTAAAAGAAACTGTTTTTAGATGTTTTAAAGTCTGCAATTTTTTGTTTTGTTTTAGACTTTAGAAACAACAGCCTGATCAGTTAAATATCGGTGGGGTGGCCGGTGTCCAATACTCAGTTTTAAGGCCGATATAGGCCGATACCGATAGGGGGCCAATTATATCGTGCATCTCTAAAAGTTAACATTGGTAATGAACTGGATGGAGTCAATTCAACTCTGATAAAGTTATCTTCAGGTTGTCTTAATGTAGTTCTCAGGTTACTGTATTTTTAAGGCAGGTTACAGATGTTCCATCCATCTTCAGCCCTTAAAATTTCTTTAACTTCTTAAAGGTTCAATATGAAATACGGACAGAACAGCGACATCACGTGTGTCTAGGTTGTAGTTGCAACGGCAGAAAAACAACTCCAGCAGCTGGGATGCCAGGCCCTGCTGGTACGCAAGTGATCAACAGTCTGCATCATGTCCAACAAGTAACACAGAGGAGTTTATAACTACCTGCTAACGTTAGCCGCATTAGCAAACAAGTTAGCTTACCAATCCAGGAGGAAAGTCGCCATTTCCGTGTTTTGACTCCATGGAAAACGTTTATGTGGGTCCATTTAGTGAAGTCTTCACCTAAATTTACTCCAGGTTTTACTCTTCTCAGGTCACTCCTCCTCAGAAACAGATAACAATATCTCCAGGGCTCTGAAGCAGCTGCTTCACTCGTCATCTCCACGGTTTCCCCCTGTACCAGCCTGACTATGACCGAAATATTGTTTCCACACAGAGATCACATTTGGCAACCTGCAATGGCGGCGTGTATTGGCTTATACACATAAATATAATGCCATTATCGAACCCGTAAAAGTTTATTTTAAAATTATTTTTAGGCTAAATATGATTTTTCTATTAAATGTTGTACTTTCATTCTGTACCCCTTAAACGACCTGTGGAGGTATTATTTAAAAAAAAAAAAAGCTTTTAATAAGAATGTTACATATTCAACCTTTAAAACATTTCAGTTTAGTTCAGTTCTTTTCTAGTTATGATTGTGTTCATGTTCAGTCTGCGTATTTGTTTTTGTTTTGTATTAATGCAGTGTTCTACATGTTCCATTTTTTGTAATAAATGTTCAAATGAGTAAGGTCTTTGTTTTCTTTGTGGATCAAATTTAAGTCATGTTTTGGTTCTTACGATCTCAATTAAATCCCATGTACAATATTTGACTGTATTATTTGAATTGTAAATTTACAGTAAATTACTGGCTAATGAGTTGCATTACTTTTACAGTAACACTGTAAAAATGCTGTGATTTATATGCAGCAAGATACTGTGATTTCACAGCTACATACATCTATATCACAGTAATGGCATGCACATTGTTGCTGTGAAGTTACAGCATGTAGCTGTAATTTTAGTGGAAATTACTGTAAAATATTCACAATAGGTTACTGTGAAATATTCACAGTAAAATGTTGTGATATTTTCCCTGTAAATTACTGTGGAATTACTGTGAAAGTAATGCAATTATTAGCCAGTAATTTACTGTAAATTCACAGTGAAAAATTTAACAGTGT
>JALJCO010004148.1:0-85039 GCA_023101725.1 Atherinomorus stipes
TTTGAACACATCTCTGTATGTTAAAATAGTCTTTTGTTACTAGACACCTGCCTTCTGTCCTGACACAGGATCAAATACAGTGTTAACTTCGCCTTTTATTTTATTTTTATTGAACAAAGTGCACTTAAATATAAAACAATCCAAATTTTCCTGTATTTTACAAAGAGAATGAGAAAAATTGCATAGGAAAGAAAAACAGTGCTGGAGGGGTAAGAAACCCTGGAAGGGAACATCAAGAACCTCTCCTTGTTAAAAAAATAGATATGTTAATAACAGCTAAGGAAATGGTACAAATAGTTTTACTGTACATAAAAAAATAAAATAAATACTAGTAGCTGCAAGTTTCCTCTGGAAGAGGTTTTGCTCATTAGAAAACATCTGTTCTTGCAGGTTGACTCTGCACAGTTCTATTTCTCCAAGCTGTTGCTCCACTGTGGGTCAGAATTTGTCTGCAGCTGCCAACATTTGTTTGTTTTTCTAGATGCTAGCTGTAGCAGCAGAAGTAGTGTCAGCATCTTCCCGGCTGCTTTCAGTACATAAGCAGAATTTCTTTGCTTTGTGAGTTAGTGATAATGGGAGGTGTGGATTTTAGTGCAGATTCTCAGTCATCCCAGTTCTAGTACCTCGTACTTGCATAAAGACAACTAGACTTCTTTTCTCTCGTTCAACAAAAACATTTTACCTCAGCTTCTTCTTACACACTGTTTGGTGCTCTGACATGCAGCTGTGAGTCATGATGATGATCTGATGTTGTTGAAGGTCTCATTCATCTGACATTATGAAAAGTTTTAAGAGATGGCAGTGATTTTTCCGACATCAGAAAATGTTTTGGCTCATGACCTTCAGACTTCCAGCTGTTTAAGAAGACAACCATCATCTATGATTCAGCAGCACGTGTTCACTCCATCACTAACACGTACATGTGTGTCCATCTAGATGCTCGTTCTGTTCTTTCATCTCTAATCTTTTAGTTGGATTATGAATGTTCATAAGCTCACACAGTTGATCACTTATTTGTTTTTGTTCATCAGTGGACATTTCAATGTAGGTTTCTGAATCACAATATAAACATTACATTTTTCTTGCTTGACTTGGTGTCTCAGTCTAGATGACAGCTTTTGACTCTTCACTGATTCAATAACAAATTAATTCAAGATGGTGTGGATGTGGAACTCAGTGGTATCCGGATGCACTTTAAACTGGAAATAAAGCAGCATACTGGATCACAGATAAAAGAAATGTAGTTAACCGAGCCCACTGACTCCTTTTGCAACATAGCAGAAATATGGGTTATAATAAGTGACAAACAAATCAATAATGATGAAGCAGCTGTTCGTGGTCACTGTGGAAGCAAACATGTCACAGCTACAATGTGGCTTCAAACTCATAAGCTTCATGCATACAGTAAAAGAAGTCACTTTAGCATTTGCCAACTGAGGAGGGCAGAAAACTCTGAACCTATATAAGATGATATGATTTCATTCATACCACAGACAGAAATTCAGATGTAAATCAATAAGATTTGGACTCTAACCTGAGACTTGACCACTGCAATCTCTCGTCCTCCTTACAGGATGGAGCCTGCTGGAGAACAAAGGCTGAAACCAGGTTCGAGGAAGTGTCATTCCCGTTTCCCACCAGCCTGTCTGGGTCAGGTTGGTCTACAGTCTTTTAGCATCCCCTCAGGTAAAATCTGGGACGGGTACACTTAAGCCCCATTTCGACCCGTGGGTCTGGGTCAGGCAGGGTCCGGGGGGATTTGGTATGGATATGTTTTATGTCATGTCCCCACTGCAAACTGCATCCTTATTTTGCAGGCGGAGTATTAGCCAGGTAGCGCTGCTTTGTGACAGTAACACCTTTTAACTGAAGCACCACACCACGAGACAGAAGCAAAGAAGTCATCCCTGCTTTGTTTTTATGCTGAGTAGTGTGGGAAGTATATTTTTCCATGTAAAATAGGGGTGTGCCAAAATATCGATACAATGAAATATATCTATTTTAGAAACGCTATATCGATATTTTGCTAACGAAATCTCGCGAGATTTCGTTGTTCTATCTGCAGCGGTTCAGCATGCAGAAAAGTCCCTGCATTAGCACTGATATCTATGTGCAGTCTGCAGGTTTAAATTAAACTTTAGACATGTTCAACCTGTCTAAAGTTTAATGTGTACTTTAAAATGTACACATTTTAAAGTGTGTACAGGTTTTCATAGACCACCCAGTTGTTTGAGATTAAGATGAAATAATGACATGTTTTTTTTTATGCTCCCCTAAGAAGAACTACTGTGCACTTTGTTTTACTGTTTTGCTCATTTCATTTGAATTGATGTCACTTATGTGCTTCTAAATGATATTTTGTAATTCATTTCATATGGATTCACTTTGGTCAATAAATTTGGAATGTCTTCAGGGACGAATACTGTGGTCTATCGTGGATTAATTTATTGCAATATATTGATTTTTGCAGAATCACTGTATCGTGATAGTATCGTATCACGAGGCACCTAGTGATTCCAGCCCTAATGTAAAATAGCGTCAAGCCTGGTCTTGGCAACAAATGTCACGTCACTTGGTAGAGACCGATAGGTATGAAAATAAACTTGGATAATAATTCACATATAAGCTAAAAAGGAAGGTCTTGAACCTATATTCATTCTCTTTTAATATATATATATAAAGCAACAACAGTCTGCAGCCCTGAGGCTCTCAGACAGGTTGTTCCACAGATGAGGTCATTCTGATAGAATGATTTTTGCAGATTTTAGTTCTCACTTTAGGAACAATTAAAACTTCAGACTCTTCCCTAGAAGTCTGAACAGGTATTATAAGGTTTACTTGCGCTTGGGTAATATATTCTAAAGTGCTCCAAAAACAGCAACCTAGCCCAAACTCCAGCCACCTGTAGTGCTGTCTGTCTCTGCTGTCAACATCCACTCATAGACATGTCTGAAACTAGACGACTCCTACTGGCCAAAACAGAACTGCAGGTATCTGCGACTCATCACAAACAGCTCATATGCTCCACCTTTTCCGTTTCTACTCATTTCTATTTTACACACAGCTATTCAGTATGGGGTGTGTCTGTGGATGTTTGTTTCCATGGTAATGACCTGGCTTATTTTACTGCATGACATATTCAGTATGTCTAGTTAAGCCAAGCATAGCTCCACAGATGGGCTGCTGGATGGAAAAGTTTGGGAACCTCTCTTAAGATTAGTCTCTTATCTAAGCTGAGTTGACTTTTTTCATTTTCTAATGTTACTGCTGTTGATCACTTGTTTTTATTGTTGCAACTAACATTGATGATTGAATCAGAATTGTCAAGTAACAAAGTAAAATTACAAGCAGAACTGTTCATCAAGCAATAAATGCCCTCTGCAGACCCCACATTATCCACACAACTGTCCCAACTCAAAACAGACATTAAGGCCACAGCTGGACTGTGTGGTGGGTGCTTGAGACTAAACATGCCAGAATTACTGCACCCTCAGCAAACAAACATGCAGTCGTCAACCCATAAAATTCCATCGTGTATGGTTGACAACTTTACAAACACCATGGCTGCTCATATATGGAAAAGAGAGCTGATTGTGTTGCACTTTATTTTTCTTTCTAAATCCTGGATCGGGCGGATTTTGGATAATTAATTTTAAAGCCAGTATCAGCCAGTAACGATATTGTGTATCTCTTTTGTCTGCGTGTTGCTGTTATTTTTGTTGTGATTCATAATTTTTCCCCAGTTTGTCTACGGTAAAGGTGAATCCTGATTGTTCGCTTTTTTTTTTTTTTTTAATTGTTGGAGGCTGTTTTCTGATCAATTTCAAGTGCCACAGCTGGTTGTCTGGTGTGAAGGAAGTTTCATTTATTTTCTTTATCAAATAAATCCTCAGAACATGTAATTAGATTAAACTGGTTTAGAGAAGTGTCATGAACAGATCACGTTTGAAGTCATACTGTGTGCCAGTGTTTCTCAGAGCTGATCAGGAGACCAAACTGTCTTGTTAATAATCTCATTGTTCCTGCAAGGCCAACCAACAGATATGAGATGCACACACTTCTCTTATTCAGATATGCTGTTAACTCCGGATGACTCCTCATGCACAAATTTTAATAAACCTAAATAGACTCTCATTTGGATAAATGTTAAGCGTTACTGATGTGTTTTTCCACCACATTGGGTTTTCCTGTTTAGATTGATCAGCCAAGGCTTGTGGTTTCTACACAGCTGGGTTAAGACTCATGGCTCTGATGTTAGAGAGAAGAAAATATATTATAAACTATCTGAACGGCACTAGAACCGTTTGAAGCTCGTCCAGAAGGGATTTTATGGACCTGGTATGTTCTCACCAAATCACTGAAATAGAACCTGATAATTCTCAGGTCCCACTTTGTGAGAGACAGATCTGACTTTTTCCTGCTGGAAGCTCCCTTTCTATAACTTTGTCTGAACTCAGATATTCTGAAAATTTCTTTCAATTCTATTCTTGAACTGTTCATGGATTTGACTTCATTGACGAGGCCAGTTTGTAAATCAGTTGGTGTTGTGAAAAGTGTAAAATACTTAAAGCAACCCCTTACCGATGTTGCATTGCTACACTATCTTTTTAATAAGGTGAAATGCTATGAATGAGTTAATGGAACTCTGAAATAGAAGACAGACCCACCATTAATCAAAATATTATTCAAATCTCTAAATATTCAATGAAAACTTCAACCAATCCTTGAAGTGAGGTGCGCCCCTAGGATTGGCTGAGGGACCTGCCTGTCAGACCTTTGCTTGTGCATTGGGAGACAGAGGAAATGGGGGGTGGGTCTTAGAGTGAGGCAGGACTGTTTATATTCAAATAATCTTGCTGTGGTTTCTGAAATGCAAGATCGATAAGGGTTGCTTTAAGATCATGTTTTTTTTCCTTCTCCACAGAAACCGTCAAGACAGCAATCATCCTTTCACTTTGATGCTGAACTTCCATTTTGCACTGTTAAAACATTCAGCGAACCTTTAACTCACCTCTTTGCTGCTGAACGTTGGTTGAATTGGAAATTAATAATTTCATTCGACAGATCGCTCTTTATGGAGACACAGCTGGGTCCAGGTTCAGATTTGGTGTTGGGTCCAAGTTGATTCCTGTGAATGCAGATGTTTGATGTGACTGTTGAACTCCGACATGAAGACAAGTTTTAATGAATCTAAATGGACTTTCTCATTTGGATAATAGAGTTACTATGTTTCCTCAGTATGTTGGATATATTTTTCTGTTTAGATCAGCCGATGCTTGTACTTTCTACACATCTGGGTTAAGTTTTATGGCTCTGTTTTCTTAGAGAAAAGCAGATATTCTATAAACTTTCTGAGCAGCACCAAGTCCAGGTTGAAGTTGGTCCTGAAGGAATTTAAAGGATTACTTTTTGTTTTCAACCTAGACCTTATTTCTGAGTTTATATGTACATTTACTCTCATTTTTGTATCACTTTGACTTATTCAGAAAATATTAAGTTTAGTCTCCCTTCGGTGTACATTTATATAATGGGAGAGATAGGGCAGCCTCTATATGAGACATTATCTGCAGCAAAGAGATAACAGAGTGCTATTGTCCTATTGTCTTTTGCAGATTGCACTGCAATTTGTTCAGGTGTCTGGGTAGCAAGCTGCTCTTCTCAGCTGTACTTCAGCAGCATGCATCACGAACGTGCGCGGCCTGTAGAATCCAGAAAACCCCCCCAAAACAGTTAACGCTGAACTGTGGCTCATGACACACTTTGCTTTGGCAGACTGTGCACAATGGCAGATGTTGCAGTAAAACAATTTAGCTTTTTACCCTTTCATGTCTTAAATGTTACTGTAAATTTAATTATGATAGTGGTTTTTAAATTAAAAGGCAAGTCAATGTAAACATTCTGATTGTTTCTGTGGAATATCTCTGCACCTGCTTGAACCACGTGGAGGTTGCAAGACAGCAGATTCAGGGAAGACGGCGGAAGGTAAAGAAAATGGGATGCAATGCTTTTGAGATAAACAGAGTTAAGAATTAAGTATTCTGATGGTCAAACGATTATGAATTAAAAAAATAAAAAAAACATCTGAACTATGGAGGCATTGCGCATGTAAAAAGCATAACCAAAGTATAAATCTTTCCACCAAGTAAATGCAACTGATCAGATCCCTTTTTCCAGCATCCATGTAAACACATCAGCTGGAAGCTCTGATTGGAAAGATTTCAGTCGGTTAGATGAATTACTTGTCCGTGTAAATGTAGCTAATGTTCAAACATTCAGCAAACCTTTAGCTCACCTCTTTGCTGCTGAATGTTGGTTGGATCGGAAATTAATAATTTTATCCATTGACAGATTGCTCTTCATGGAGACACAGCTGGGTTCAGGTTCAGGTCCAGGTTGATGGCTCTGATGTTTTCTTAGAGACAAGCAAATATTTTATAAACAACTCATTGTACAGCAAGATTTCCAACACACGCCAGGATCTGGAAATACTGATTTTTTTTTTTTTTTTTTTTTCCTCCTCAGAGAGGCCCCAGAACTGGGTTGAAGTTGGTCCAGAAGGGATTTTTGACCTTGTATGTTTTCCACCAAACTACTGAAATTGAACCTGATAACTCACAGGTCCCAGTTTCAGATATTTGAACATTTACTATTTTATTCTTGAACTGTTTATTAATTTCACTTCACTAATGAGGCCAGTTTGTAAAACAATTACTGTTGTGAATTAGAATGAAATACTTTTTAATTTTATGTTATTCACCATGACAGCTATTCTTCCACTTTGATGATGACCTTCTATTTCACACTGTTAGAACATTTACCACCTTTAGCTCACCTCTTTGCTGCTAAACGTTGGCTGGATCGGAAATTAATATTATCCATCGACAGATTGCTCTTTATGGAGACACAGCTGGGTTCAGGTTCAGGCCCAGGTTGATGACTCTGTTTTCTTAGAGACAAACAAATATTTTTATAAACAAAGTGTTCAGCAAAGATTTCCTGCCTAACACACCATGATCTGAAAATGCTGTTTTTTTTTTTTTGTTTGTTTTTTTTTTCCTCAGAGAGGCACCAGAACTGGGTCAAAGTTGGTCCAGAAGGGATTTTATTGACCTGGTATGTTCACACCAAACCACTGAAATTGAAACTGATAAATCTCAGGTCCCAGTTTCAGACATTTACTATTTTGTCCTGCTTGTCCTGCGGAGTTGCACAGGGTTCTGTTCTTGGGCCCCTTTTGTTTTTGCTGTACGTGAAACCTCTTGGTCAGCTGATTCGTGGTTTTAAAAACATGTCTTATCACTTTTATGCAGATGACATTCAGTTGTATTGTTCTTTTAATGATTCAGAATTTCACCTTTTATCCGAGCTCCGGGAATGCGTGTCCTCCATCATAAACTGGCTGTCCTCAAATTATCTTCAGATAAATTCAAGTAAAACAGAAACACTGATCATCGCCCCGGACAAAAAGATCCCCCTGATCAAGAACCGCCTTGGTGTTCTGGGCTCGTCTGTCCAAGCTAGCCTTAGGAACCTTGGTGTGGTGTTTGACCAGGCTATGACTTTAGAGGGTCACTCCCGACAGCTGACTAAAAGCTGCTTTTATCATCTCAGAAATATCTCAAAAGTCAGGAAAATGTTGTCAAGGGCAGACCTTGAAATGATCATTCATGCTTTTATTTCATCGCGTATCGATTATTGTAATTCTGTTTTTACTTGTTTTAATAAGACAACACTCAAAAGACTCCAGTTAGTTCAAAATTCTGCGGCTAGACTTTTATCAGGTTCATCCAGAACAGTCCACATCACCCCTATTCTGTTAAATCTTCATTGGCTCCCGGTTAAATTCCGACTTAATTTTAACATTGACATTCCAGGCACTGCATGGCCAGGCCCCCGGTATATTACTGATCTGCTGTGTCCCTATACCTCAGGGCGCACCCTCCGTTCCTCAGGCCAGAATCTCTCTTGAAGGTCCCAAAGACCCGCTTTAAAACCCGGGGGGGACCTGGCTTTTAAGACTGTAGCCCCCAGACTCTGGAATGACCTCCCCCTGTCCCTGCGTCTGGTTGACTCTGTGGAAACTTTTAAAAAACTGCTGAAGACGCTTTTATTTAGGAAGGCTTTTGGTTGATTTGATGGTGATTGACTGGGTTTATTCTATGATTCTATGTTCCTGTTATGTTCTTTTAATATGTTATGTTATTTCATTGTACCAATTATTCTTTATGTACAGCACTTTGTGATTTTTATCTGTTAAAAGCGCTTTATAAATAAATTTTACTTACTTACTTGTTTTTGAACTGTTTATTTCACTTCACTAATGAGGCCAGTTTGTAAAATGCTTTTTCATTTTATGTTCTTCACCATGACAACTATTCTTCCACTTTGATGCTGAAGTTCTATTTTACTTAGAACATTTACCACCTTTAGCCCACCTCTTTGCTGCTAAACGTTGGCTGGATTGGAAATTAACTGCTGCATTCGAGTCTTCACTTGAGACATCGCTGGCTTCCAGTTCAGGTCCAGGTTGATTCCTGTGAATACAGATGTTTGGTAACATGAGTGTTGAGCTCTGACATGAAGACGAGTTAATGATGATCATCTCACCTCTGAACCTCATCTTCCTCACGGGGACTGGTTTTAGAGAAAGGGACGTTGTCCTCTCCGACCTCACACTCATCCAGTTTAACCCTTTACCCTTTAAGTTCAGGAAGTAGTGGATTGTGCATAAAGCCAGTTGGGGTTTGCAAATGAAACAGAATAAATGGATGCTCAAATAAATGATCAAAATGAAACATGAAGTAGGATTTTTAAAACTCCAGTTACTGCTATTTGTCTTTTCATCCTAAAGTCAATTAAAGCTCAATTCATAAACAGTTTCATCATTGACCCAAATGCTTCATGATAATTGTTTATTAATAAAATGTTTACAACAAAATGTCTGGATAATTTCCCCAGAGATTAAGATGATTTAGCTTTCAAACTGGGTTAAATGTATAGTTTAGTGTTGTGTGATCAAGAAATGTAAACATTCTAATTTAATTTAAAGGTGGAATCCGAGGTTCCCTCCCTGAAAACAAACGTTAGACTTGTGCAAGTGAAATCCGTCTCAAACCGTGTCTCTGGGCCTTTTGCATTCAAATGTGGTGCATTTGAATGCAACTCCCTCTCCCCTGTCTGTAATTCGCTCTTTAGCTTTGTTGTGTTCGGGACGTTTCTGGGTGAAGATTTCTGTTTATATCACCAGCCAATGACAGAACTGAGGACATGACACTGCGTGGTAATAAGCTCACGATTGGAGCAGAAGCCAGTCACTGGAACTCTCGAAGGAAACAAAAAAAAAAGAATAACTGTAGTTGCACCAAAGAAAAGGTAAGAGCTTTAGATAGTGCACATTGGAAAACCAGGGTTAATATTGGTTTGGCTTTTACCCACTTCTGAGCTCTGAAGGAGAAGCTTAAAGCTGAATAGGCTGAGGAACGAGGCGGCCATTAGCCTGAGAAGGAGGGGCGCTCAGTTTGAATACTGTTGTTTGCAAACAGAAATGGTGGGGGGACTTCGGGCTCTACCTTTAAGAACCGAAAGAATAACAAATTATCAATAAATGATGTTTTGGCAGTTCTGAGCAAGTTTATCAGTAAAGTACAAAACATGGAGGTTAAGGACTTGTTTGTAAGATGGACAGCTATTATAAGTTGTCATAAAAGTCTGACCTTTAGAACTGGATGTGAGGTGGATTATGATCAAGAAACAAAAATAAAAAACCTAAGAAACAAACAAACAAAAAAAAAAAAAACTGACACCTGCTATTGTAAACTCTAAGAGAATTCACAGTTAAAGTTCTACAGAGGCACATTAACGCCTTATTACACATAACAAAACCCAACTTGATTCAGGCTCTACACTATATTTTGAGATGTTGTTGTACTGTATGTGATGCATGCAATAACAATAAAACAGTCTGATCTTGATTCTGAAGGAAAAAGAATAAACAGGTGAACCTGGAGCAGGTACCAATGTCGTAAATGACTGATAATGAGGGAAGACCCCGGACATGTTGGAGGGAAGATGTTATGTGACTGGGTTGGTTGGGATAGACGACTACTGGCATTTAGCAGACGCTTTTTAACAAAGTGACCTTATTGTAAATGGTAATTGGACTGTACTTATATAGCACTTTTCCAGTCATACTATTTTTTTTTAAAATTTTATTTCAATTCACTTATTCAGTGTCATACACCACAAAAGGTGCCCAGCCCACATGGGCTTACAAGACACAAAAAACAAATAGGCAGTCATCAACATGCAATATATTAAACAAAGAGTGTCATCTTACGTTGAAGCCAAGCACTTAAAGTCTGTCCTCATCGGACATTGTAAACAATAGTACATCTACATCAGACAATTTACAAAATTGCTTTCTCAACTCATGATATAGAGGGCAATGAATTACGAAATGCAGCTCATTTTCAACATCATTTAAGTGACACAAACAACATATGCGTTCTTCCTCTGGGACTGAGTAATACCGACCCGTCTCCAAAGGCAAAGTTCCAGACCTCAACTGAGCACACACTGATCTCTGAGCTCTAGTTAAGTTCAACGTGACATAGGGCTCAGGACCGTAGTGATCTTTTATCAAAAAATTTCTTTAATTTCTTCAACATTACATTTCAATTTGTTCCTATACATGTACTGGAGATCTGCTTCGTAAAAGATTTTTTCCATCCGCCTACTCCATATGTATTTATTAGACAGATCCCAATGGAATATGCGTTTGGTCAGTCTTGTCTGACATATTGATGAACCTATTCCACAACCGTAACATATCAGAAACATGTCTGACTTCACATGGTTCCCACCCCATGTCTCCACATAACACCAACTGAGGAGAATTTTTATGCACACCTAAAAAGTACCTTAGGGCTCTTCGCTGAACTTTTTCACTGTAGGTTTGTTTATACTCACCGCTCAAAGTGCTTTACACTACATATCACATCGGGAGGCAACTTGGGGTTCAGTGTCTTGCCCAAGGACACTTCGGCATGTAGTCTGGGGAAGCCTGCAATCGATCCACCGACCCTCCTGTTGAAAGACGACTGCTCTTCCACCTAAACTACAGCCGCCCTGTATTA
Source organism: Atherinomorus stipes (assembly GCA_023101725.1). Classification (NCBI taxonomy): domain Eukaryota; kingdom Metazoa; phylum Chordata; class Actinopteri; order Atheriniformes; family Atherinidae; genus Atherinomorus; species Atherinomorus stipes. The sequence continues at coordinate 11,136 of JALJCO010004148.1, forward strand.
TTGTTAATGGTTATTTAACAAACTGAATTTTTGTGAGAAGAGGTTGACTGATGGTTATTTTTCATTTAAAAAATGTGGAATTAAACCTGCCTGAGCCATTTGGTCCACTTGCTTTGCTAAAGTACTGTATGTAAATCATATCCTATTCCAGTGTCACATTTCAGTCATTACCCTTTTTTTTTTTTTTTTTTTTTTTGCTGTATTAAGGATTATAACCACAAATTAAATAAAGACTTATTGTCCAAAAATCCAAATAAACATTTGTCCATATCTTAGTTCTTGGTGGGGTTGTTAAGGACTAGAGTTGCAAGTTTCAACTAAAATCAGAAGTGAACATATTTTCCAAACAAAATAAAGTTGTAACTTACAGTTTGAGAGTTAAAGAAGAAAACTCTTCACTTGACCGAAAGCCACACAGTAGAGTTTCTTCCTGGAATGAGTCAGAGCTGTAACTGTAGCTCAAATGTGGACATGGAGGGGCAGCAGCATACAGTAATCATAAGGACTTTGTTCTTTTAAAGCCGTTTGTCCGTTTACAGCCTGTTCAGCCTGTAAACTGCAGAACTGAAAGCAACAGATGCGCCACTGACAGCGGTGGCCACCTTTGGGGAAAAAAAATAAAAGGGACACCTACCGCAGCTCATTGGGGCCATGACCACTATGAGCTGACACCCATAGTGTGGGCCCCCCACAGCTGTGGTATACTTTATTTGCGACAATGCTTTTTCTTTTCAATTCAACTTTATTTGTATAGTGTCCATTCATGACAATGTCACCTCAGGGTGCTTAACAGACATGTATATGATCTGAATTTTTCTAATAGCCTAGCTAAGGAAACCAACAGATTGGATCGAATCTTGACTTGAACCGGTCTAATCCCTTATCCTGAGCAAGCACGGAGTGGTGGCGACAGTGGGAAGGAAAACACTGCTTTTAAGAAAGGGGTGATCAATAAAACAATTGGTCACACTTAAAGCTTGAAAGGCTTGCAATGAACACATTGTTTATGCAACATTGTTGCATAGAAAGTGCTGTTATTTTGTACATAGCAGTTATAAGTATTGCACATGATCCGGAAGTGATAGTGGCAGATAGGCTGCACGGGTGAAACTGAGTCTTTAGATGTGCTGATTGTAAAGTCTGATAGCAACCGGGAGGAAAGACCTGTGGTATCTCTCCTTCACACAGCAAGGGTGGATCAGTCTGGCACTGAAGCTGCTCTCCAGACCGGACAGGATGTCCAGCAGGGGGTGGCACTAATGGTCCGGCATGGATGTCAGTTTTGCAAGGACCAGTTTGTCTCTGTCACCTGCACCGAGTCCCGAGGACAGCCCAGGACAGAACTGGACTTCCTGATGACTTTGTACAGCTTCCTCCTCTCCCTCTGTGATGCTGCTGCTCCAGCAGACCACTCCGTACAGGACGGTTGATGCCACCACAGTCATAGAAGGTCCTCAGGAGGACCCCCTTCACTCCAAAAGACTGCAGTCTCCTCAGGAGGTAGAGCTGGCTCTGGCCCTTCCTGTACAGGGCATCTGTGTTGTGAGTCCAGTCCAGTTTGTTAGGTGAACACTCAGGTACTTGTAAGAGTCCACTCTCTCAATGTCTGTTCCCTGGATGTTCACCAGTGAGGGGCCGGCAGACCAGTGTCTGCGAAAGTCCACCACCATCTCCTACGTTTTCCCCACGCTGATCAGGAGGTGGTTATGCTGACACCAGTCCGCAAAGTCCTGCGTCAGTTCCCGGTACTCCACGTCATCCTCGGTGATCAGACCAACGATCGCAGAGTCGTCTGAGAACTTCTGCAGAACGCAGCCGTCCATGTTGTCTGAACTCTTCAGTGTAGAGGGTGAACAGAAAGGGGACTCGAACTCGGGTCAAAGTGATCTGTTGTAGACAGCTCTGTTGTGTCTGTGTGGTACACCTGTGCCCCCTCAGCTGTAACCTAGAGTGGGATGACAGGTTAATTAAACTGAATAGTATTTCTTTTGCTGCCTCTTATGACTTGAAAGAAAGTCAGGTCACCCAGGCAGTTACACCACACAAAGGAATTTATGTATTAATAACTGAACACTGAATTCCTCAAAATAAACATTTTGATACAGAATATAGAGAAAACGCTACAAGTTTTGTTTATCTAGGAAATGTATTGTATGTGTTCTGTGCATGAATATATTTATGTATTTATGTATGTATGTATTTTTATTTATATATTTATATATATAAAATTTTGGCTTATGTCAATTTTATATATATATATATATATATATATATATATATATATATATATATATAGAATAATAATAAAAAAAATGATCACTTCTGAAAATTTGTTTTTTTGTATCATTCTAGGTCTTAATTTTCCAAATATGTGTTCTTTTAGATTGTGTTGAAATAAGCATTTATTTCATCGTTTTGCTCCTCGAGTGTCTCAAATTGTCATATGGTGTGACAGGAAAGATATAACATTTAAAGGTATAGTCCGAAGTTCCCCCTCTAAAAAAAAAACCGTTAGACTTGAGCGAGTGAAATCAGTTTCAAACTCCGCCTTTGGGTCTCAGCTCCCGTGCCGTGGTGCGTTTGAACGCAACTCTCTCTCCCCCTGCCTGTAATTCTCTCTTTTGCATGGTTTTGGTGTGTTAGGGACTTTTCTGGGTGGAGATTTCTGTTTATATCGGCAGCCAATGACAGAGCTAAGAGCATGACGCTGTGTGGAAATAAGCTCATGATTGGAGCAGACGCCAGTCACTGAAACTCTCGAAGGAAAAAGAAAGAAAGAAAGAAAGAAAACACTGTATATGCACCGAAGAAAAGGTAAGAGCTTCAGATAATGCACTTTGGAAAACCAGGGTTAATAATAGTTTGGCTTGTACTCGCTTCTGAGCTCTGAAGGAGAAGCTTGAAGTTGAATAGGCTAGCTAGAACGAGGCGGCCATTAGCCTGAGAGTGAGGAGCGCTAAGTTTGAATACTGTTTGCAAACAGAAACGCTGGAGGGACTTCGGACTCTACCTTTAAAGTGAAAATTGGGTAATTAGTTTCATTATTACCTTTATCACACATTTAAATCAGGGCTGCTTTTATATTTTACATTTCATTGTGAAAATTTGGCATATTTCGGTTTATTTCTCAAAATCATCTCATACAGAAGGACATTGCTCCTCAATTTATCAAGACACTTCAGCAGTCCCCTGTGTCACGGCTCCTCTGATCTGCAGGCGAGGTTCCCTCTGCTGATCAGAGGTGAGCCTTGTAAATTGGAGTCACCTGTGGCTCACTATATAAGCATGATTCCACTAACTCTCTCTCTGCTCCTCCAGGTAACTTTTGTCTTCTGGTTTCAGGTTTGTCTTTGGTTCTGCCACCCAGTCATATGTGCACATACATTTCCATTCATACTCGCACTGCATGCATCCATCACTTCTACATATTTACACCTCATGTTAGTTATCATAGTTTAACTTTTAGCATTATTTTTTACAATAAAAGCAGTTTGTTTGGCCTAAACCTTGTCTCCCCTCATGTCTTGTCATGGGCTTCGAGCCGGCTCGTGACAAGTGGGGGCTCTTCAAATTTTGCTTGAAGTGGTTTGTTTTTGGATTTTGGTACTTGAGTATTTTGTCGTTGGTTTGTTTGGTTTTTGTGTTGCTGTTCTGATTTGGTCGTGACTATTTTGCTTTGGTAACTTGATTATTTGGTTTTTGGTTTGGCCATTTTGTGAGGAGAGAGCAGTGAGCATGTGTTCCCATTGTTCAGTTGGCTTTTAGTTGCGGAAGGTTGTCTCCCCCTTCGGGCCTTTTCTGGGTTTGTGTTTGGATGGGAGTCCTCCCCTGGTTAGGCTTGTCAGCGAGTTTCCTTATGAGGCTCGTGGTGTGGTGATTTTCCGTGTTGTATAGTAACTAAGTAAAAATACTACTTAAGTTAAGTAACAAAGTATTTTTTTATATTTGTACTTTACTACTGCTATTTCTGATTACTTTTACTTTTACTTCACTACATTTTCCGAGACGAATCAATACTTTTACTCCATTACATTTACATGAGCATCTTAGTTACTCGTTACAAAATTACAAGGAACCTAACAGCCAATGTACAATCTTTGTTTCGTTGTAGTGGGACTAGAAGCCACTCACAGCCTTGTGCAGCCGTCTCTGAAGCTCATCACACCTTTACCTGCCTCAGCAGCAGGTGAAAGGCTGTTTAGCATCGCTGGTCTGGTCTTCAGTCCAAGAAGAGTGAGACTGAGTTCTCGCCATTTTGAGAAACAACTTCTTTTGAGGTTGAACAAAATGTTTTTCAGGGTTCAGGAACGACTGGATGGACAGTTGAAGTGCTGTCGCACTGCAGTCATGTTAAAGTTCAACCAATCAAGTTCTTTGTTTGTTTGCATCACCTCCGAGCACCAAGAATGATTTTATATCAAATGCACATGGGGATGAATGTTGGTCGGCATGCACACAGGTCTGTAAGAATGTGTTTGTGTGGACAGTATTTTTCTAGATGGTTGGGTTTATGTAAGGAGGTACTGAAACTCCTTTACACTTTGCAAATTAAAACTTAAAAACTAAATTAAACAGAAATAAAGAAAATGTTAAACTCAAATTTCTGATTGCGTTTTATTAACAGTACTTTTTACTTTTGATACTTAAGTACAGTAAATACAAGCTACTTTTTTTTACTTTTACTTGAGTCATTTTCCAGTAAGGTACTTTTACTCAAGTATGGCTTTTGGGTACTTTATACAACACTGGTGATTTTAGGTGGCAGTGAACGTGGGTAGAGCTTCCTTTTTCCCTTTTCCCCAACATCGGCTCGGGAGCACCTCCGGAGTTGTGGTGTGTGTCCAGTTTTGGTTGCTCATTCCTTCCGCTGGTTTTGTGTGCATAACACCCCACCGCGTGGCTAGGCATGATAATCGAAAACCGGTTCCTCGGGGCCATCAATAAGAAATGGATCAATTTCCTGGAATTGAACCCTGTTTTGAGACCCTGTTCCCATTATCGATGCCTTGACGTGACTTCCGCAATTTCTGTCAGCGAATTCCCAAAGACAAGATGCGGTCAAGGGCATGGCTTCACTTCTCAAAAAAAGATGAAGAAAAGGCTGTATGCAACCACTGTGATGCTGTGCTCTCCTGTAAGGGAGGCAATACAACCAACATGTTAAAACATTTAGATGCAGTTCACAACCTCAATGTGCGAGACGCCTGTCGTGTCTTCGAGACGTGGAAACAAGGCGAGCAACAGTCAAAACGTCCCCCTTCAGCTTCCAGCAGTGTCACAGCGAGTACAGGATCAGGCGACATGCTTTCATTTTCAGGTTGGTTAGTTACTTAATAGCTATTGTTTGCCGAATGACTTCCATAGCATTTTCCATCAGGTACAGCAGGTAGCTCTATTTAACTTTGCTAACGAGTTTGCTCCGTACTTATCTACGGTAGCCTACTCCATTAACGTAAGCTTTTTTATTTGTGTCGGATAACGTAGCGTTGTACACCACTCCAGATTGTGTTGATCTGTCTAGAAGCAGTAGCTAACGTTATTGATGTAAGTTAACGTTGGTGCTTACAAGATGCAAAATGAAGTAAGAACTAGGGATGCACCGATTGTGAAATTCTGGGCCGATACCGATACCGATGTTTAACATAACAACTTGGCCGATGGCCGATGTTTTCTATTTTTATTTATTACTTCCTTTGTGCCACAGAAATTTACAAGTCTTGCAGCTCCTCATTAGTTTATCCTTGAATGATCACAAATTCAATCAGACCAATTTATGAAACAGAAACAACCTTTAATGTCACTTTCTGGTTGACATTAGTTATAACAAGCTCTTTTCTGAAAACTTTTCAAAAAAAGTCACGTTCAAAAAAACCTGGGACTGAAAATCACTGAAAATAATGCTTCAGTACATTGCCCAACAAAATGGAGTGGTTTTACTCTAATAAACAAAAACATACTCAATGAGAAGATTATATTCATGGCCCAATAAAAGGTTTTTGTGAAAAATACAAATACATCAAGTGTGAATGCAAAGAAAAGTCGAAAATAAATATAATTAGGGATCTTTTATCTCGTGTATTTCCCAACAAAATTACTTTTTGTGGTTTTAGCCTAATAAACAAACATAAAACTTAATGAGATTATTTTCATGGCCCAATAAAAAATATTTCTGAAAAATAAAGCGAGTGCGAATGCAAAAACAAGTGGAAAATAAATTATGTTATTCATAAATACAAACATAAATAGGGCTTTCACCTTTTATATTTCTTATACATAATAAAACATAATGTTTCAGAACTCACCGGCTGGAACATGGGGCATCTTTATAAAACAAAAGCAGTCCCTTATTTTCTGATCATTATGACAAATAAGTCACCTGCTGTTTCTCTTGTCTACTTCTTAATAAGATGCATGTTTTTCTTTACAAAAATAAGCATCTCTGCCTTGCCACAGCAAAGCCTATTTCTCTTTTCATCCAAGACATGAGACACGGAGCTGAATAACCGCTCACTGTCCGTGCTGGAGCATGGCGCACAAAGATATTTGCGTGCCATTTGTGCTAGTTCTGGAAAACGCAGGTGGTTATTTCTCCAATAACCGAGTGCACTCTCATCTCTGGGAATAGTGGTCTCGGCCAGGAAGATACCCAGTTGTTGGGAAACAGAGGTACTTGTCCTCTCTGGTCCGCTTTCTTCCAGAATCTCCTCAAACACATCATGCAAGGAGGGCCCTGCTCTATCGGGTCGTTGTCTCTTGCGCTCTGGGTGATGTGCGCGCTCTCCATCGCGCGCACCATCCTCTGAACCGGCAGCAGGCAACAGGTGTGCCTCAAGTATTTCTCGAGCTCGTTGTTTAACATCCTCATCAAAGTAACGGTCCTTGTATCTGGGGTCCAAACAGGTGGCAATGCAGAACATGGGATCGGACTGGACTTGATCGAAGCGTTTATTTACAGCCTCTAATAATGAAGTCTTTGTTGTCTTAACGCCGTGGTCTGTGTCAGCCTGCTTACTCAGAAGGCGTTTCAGGGCTGTCACAGAGGGGATGACGTTGGCAGCTGATGCCTCTGATGAGCTAACTTCTCTTGTCAATTGTTCAAACGGGGAGAGGAGTGTTGGTAAGTTTTCAATTAATTGCCACTGGTGCGCACTGAGTGGCCGGGAGGTCGTAGTCTGCGGCATATGCAGCGAGTGCGCGCTTTTGTTCCAGCAAGCTCTCCATCATATAAACTGTACTGTTCCAACGAGTGGAAACATCTTGCTGCAGCCTTTTTGTTTTAATTCCCAATTGGGTCTGCACATCCTGGAGACGGGAATAGGCGAGGGGTGAGTGTTTAAAGTGGCCGACGATTTTTCGGCAAATAGCCACAACATCCGTGACGCTGCGCTGGCTAAACACACCGTCATGAATTGCCAGTTCCAGTGTGTGTGCCATGCAGGCAAAACTAGCCAGACCACTGTCCATCATAGCTTTCGTCATATTCCTAGCATTATCTCTCACGACAGCATGCACTTTGGTTTTGTCGATTTTCCATGTCTGGAGCATTTTCTCAAATGTGTCTGAGATGGCAGATGCTGAGTGGGTTCCCGTGTTGGGGAATGGATGCATCTAAAAGCTGCAGGAAAGCAGCTCTTGAGGACTGGACTTGGGCACCGCTGGTTTAAAGTGTGAGAAGAATTCTTAGTTTTGTTTTCAGAGACTTTTTTAACAGGAAATAAAAATTTTAGCCAAAAGATTTTCAAACTATAGTTTATATCAAGCACAGAAAGACAATTATCAAAATTGTTTTTTAAAAATGTTTTAACTGAGAAAAAAAAAAAAAACTTCTACAAACTGCATTCAAATAAAAAGTGAAATAATTTGAGATGGAATGAAAATAACGAACATTCTGGTGGAAAACGTCACAAAAAGTATGATTTTAATCTGAAATTCAACATCTAAAAATGACCAAGTGTGAATAAAACCAAATATACGAGCCAAACAAACATTTGAATCCTGGAAAAATGACATCCTCCGTCTCTTAAAGACTGGGACTGGAGGTTGTTTACAAGGAAGCAGAATGGTTTCAAGCAGACACCTCATGAATCCATAAATCTCAAAAGATGGTTAGGTGAAAGAGACAGACTGAATTATCTATCAGGCAGTGTTTTTCTGACAGAATTAACCCTTCAGGCACCAGAGTTTTCATAGAAGATGTTAAATTCTGACATCAGGAATTCAAAGACCTGCAGCTTGGAAGTGGTGGGAGATAAATGTATACTGCCAGAGGTAAATGTACATTTTTAATTTTAAATTACCCATTTAATAATAGATCACGTAAGTTTGAGTGGAAAGTTTTGTATTTCTGTTTTTGGTAATATTTATGTGCTGATAAGAACTCTTATTGTGTTACAAGGGAAACCGAAGCTCTTATTGTGAAAGAGGAAGTTGACTCCCCAAGGTTCTCACCTGCAGTAAAGCGACAGAGAACGTGCAGAGAAGCTGTGAGCACATGCTGTGAGAGAACTAAGGTGCCTGGAGTTGGGGAAAAGACTGAAGAAAGGGGACAACAGAAAGTACTGGCCATCTTCAGGGAAGCCACTGGTGGGATGATTGTTTATGTTCAAGTTTACTAGTAGTTAACAGGTTTATTGCTGAAAATGTTGCAGAATTATAATTAAGCTAATCTTGCTTGATTTATTTATTTATTTATTTTTTTTTCAAGGTAGCTTGCTAGTGCAGCAGCATGTGAAATTTATGCAGGCTTATGTCAGTATTGCTGCTTATGCTTTTGTCTTGAAGTATTTCTGTACTTTATGTGGAAAGATCAATGGAAGTAATTATTATATTTTCTTTTCTTCTGTATTGTAAAGGTTTTCAACCTGACATTCAACTTATGACTATCTGGCAACTTAATGGATGTGTGAAGAAGTAAACAGAGGAAAATCAAGAAGTTGTTGTCTGAGTTGATACATCCTAACCTGCAGTTGGTCAAGGCCTTTTTCAAGTTTGGGCAGACTTTTTGTAAAATCCCCAGATAACTTGACAGTTGAAAACCACACTGTGCCAGCTGAAGCTTGTTTGTCGGCAGATGACTGAACTGCAGCAAATACAACATCTGAACAGGAAGATTAAAGGCTTTAGCAGTTCAAGTTGAAGAGTTGCTGTAGTTGTGAGTATTTAAGAGACACCTTGTTTGAAATTATCAAACGAATAATCTAGCAGACCAGGATGGCAGTTGAAGCTCTTGGCAAACCGCTGGATCAGCTAAAGAAAGAACGAACAGCTGCTAAAAGCTGTTTCACCAAGCAGGCAAATTATCTTAGTAGAAGAGCAGGCACCTTAATGGAATCAGATCTCAGAGAAGAATTCTCTAAGCTCTCTGCTGATGCACGGAAAGTAATCGAAGCCAATGATGACTATAGAGCTGGGCTGGAGGCGGAGCTTGAAGCTCAGTCAAAAGATGGTGAAGAGATTGTGTTTGATGAAGAGGAAGATGCAAACCTCAAGAAAGTCACAGATGACTGCGAACAAAGATTTGATGAGGTTAAATCTATTGTTCAAACCAACCTCTGGACCAGGTATGGACAAGATGAACTGGAGGCTGCTTTTGAAGAAGCGGAAAGAGCCTGTCAGCACGCATACTCAGTTCCTGTTGAGAGCAGTAACTGTGAAGTCTATGAAGTCCACCTTACTTTAGTGGACAAGTTAATCAAGGAGGCTTCTAAGACACTGTCAGCCTGGGAGTTATGGATCTTGTCATCAGAGGAAAGTGATTTTAGAAAGCGAAGCAAGGATTTGAGAGGAGCCTACATTGACCTCGAGATGAGGAAGGCTGAGTTTGCCAGAGCACGGAGAGCTGCTGGAGAAACGCATGCTGCAGATGTGAAACCACAAGTAGCAGGGCTGGTAGCACCAGTCGTGAAGCTCAAGCCAACTCAACTACCCACATTTAGTGGTTGCAGGAGGGACTTCCACCGCTGGAGGACGGATTGGCAAAGTTTGCAAAAGCAAGGTGAGCCAACAGGTTCATCAGAGGTAAAAAAGATCCAGCTTCTTGACAGTGTAGATGAGAAGATTGTTAAAGACCTCAGACTATCATCTTACAAAACTGCTGATGACATCTTCAGAGTGCTGGAAAACAGGTATGGAAATAAAAACACAATTGCTCTTGAGATTGTTGAAGAACTGGAACAAGTCCCACCTGTTAAAGGAAACCAGCCAAGGAAAGTGGTAGACTTAATTCAGACAATAGAGAAAGCTCTCACTGACCTCACAGATCTGGGCAACACTGGTGCAATTAAAAACCCTCTAATTGTAAAATGCATTGAAAGCAAGCTTCCAGAGTTTGTGAAGAAGGACTGGCTTGTATTCATGGTGGATCCCAGTAATGGTGTCACCCAGGACAACCACTTTGATGAGCTCCTAACCTTCCTGAAAAAACAGGAAGCAATCTTTGAAAGACTAGACCACCTAAAAGCTATGGATAAGTCTGACAAGATGGAGAAGACAGACAGAAGATTCAACAAAAAATATGCATCGACACGAGCCACAAAGAAGGAGGATGCAGGCGAAGGCTGCCCCGTGTGTGGAGATGAGAAACACAAGGACAGGATTTTCTTCTGTAAAAAATTTAAAGGTTTGAAGCTGACAGAAAAAGAAGCTGCTGTGAAGCGGATTGGTGCTTGCACAAGGTGCTTGGGGTGCCATAGGAATGATGATGGCTGTAAAGACACCTACCTGTGCAGAAACAGGGACTGTAAAAGAGACTCCCCAGGTCACCACTTCTTTCTCTGCCCAAAGGGAAATGGCAAGAAGTGTGACTTAGAGAAACCACAAAGTGATGGGAGAAGCAGAAAGGGCCTCACTGAGGAACAGGAGCAGCTCTTAAGTGAACTTTCTCCAGAGATGGCAGAAAGGTGCAGGAGGGCTTTCACTAACAACTCATCCAAAGTTGAACACATGGCTGAGTCTCAGGTTAGTCTCCTGAATGAGAGTGGGCTGAGAGAACTTCCTGTTATAATGATGTTGTTAGAAGTCACAGCAAATGCAGGAGAGAAGATTGGAACCCTGGTGGATCTAGCATCTGACACCAATTACATTACTCATAAAGCTGCTCACAGATTGAACCTCAGGAGTGAAAAGATTACACTCGTCGTGCACGGAGTGGGTGGAATGACCACCAAAGTAGCCACAAAAAGATATCTCCTTAGAGTCAGAGTCAAAACCTCCACAGGAACTGAAAGGGCTCACGAGCTCATCTGTTATGGCCTGACAGAGATTGCAGAAGTCCATCAAGCTGTCAGACCTGAACAGTTGAAGAGATTTTTCCCAGAAGTTAATGTTGAGGAGTTAAGGAGACCTGAGGAGATTGAGTTGCTCATAAGTCACAGAGAAGGGAGACTTGCCCCACAGAGAGTAAAAGTTGTGGGGGATCTTGTCCTGTGGGAGAGTCCGCTTGGAAAAATGGTAGGCGGGGCTCACCCTGACCTGTTTGAGCAAGTTAATGTGGCCGCACACAAATCAAAGACTCACTTTGCTCGTTCAATGAGAACCGCGGCTGCCAATTATGAGGAGATTCCTGCTGGGTTCCCCTTCAAGAAGAAGACAGTGCACTTGCAGAACACCATGGCTGAAGCCAAACACACAGCTGCAACTCACCGAGACTTCCTTGAGTGGTGGAGGTGGGACAGCATTGGAGCAGCTTGTGACCCAAAGTGTGGTGGATGTCGCTGTGGGAACTGCCAGCCTGGGGGAAAGGAGATGACCCTAGCAGAAGAACGGGAGCTCGAAATCATAAAGAATGGCCTCACATATGTCATGGCGGATGAACACAGCAGGTCTCCACACTGGGACGCAAAGTACCCTTGGGTGATGGATCCAGCTTGCCTTCCTAACAACAGAAGTGGGGTTGAGGCGACCTTCTTAAGAACTGAGAAGCGGCTTGTAAAAGAACCTAAGTGGCTTGCTGCATACACAGCTCAAGTCCATGAGATGGTTGAGCGGACAGCTGCGAGGCAACTCACAAAGAAGATGATTGATGACTGGAAAGGACCAGTTTGGTATGTGAGCCATCTTGTAGCACCAAACCCCCATTCAGTCTCTACTCCAGTGCGCCTTGTCTGGAACAGTAGTCAGCAGTTCAAGGGAGTGAGCATGAACGATTTGCTGTTCAAAGGACCAGATGTCCTGAACCCCAGCAGAGCCGTCCTGCTGAGGTTTAGAAGAGGAGTGCATGCTGCCTTAGGAGACATCAAGAAAATGTACAACTCTGTGTGGTTGGCAGAGCGTGAGACGCATTTGCACAGATTCCTCTGGAGAGACAGGCAGGATGAGGACATCAAGGAGTATGTCATCACGAGGGTTAATATAGGTGACAAACCTGCTGGATGCATAGCACAAGTGGCTATGAGAGAAACTGCAAGACTCCCCAGGTTTTCTCATCTACATGAGGCAAGAAGAGTACTGGAGGAGGACAGTTACGTGGATGACATCTTGACGTCCCACAATGATGCATGCCGGCTGGATGAAATAACTAAGGAAGTTGGAGAAATCCTAGAGGCAGGTGGATTTTTCTTGAAGCCATGGGTCCAGTCAGGGCAAAGTGGGAGGAGACAAGATGAAGCATCAACTCTCACAGCAAGCACTGCATCTGGAGGGGACAAATCATTTGTTCTGCCTAATCAGATGAGAGATGAGGATAACAAGGCCTTAGGCATTGGATATCTGGTTGAGGAAGACAAGCTCTACATGATGACTTCGGTTAACTTCTCGAGAAAGCGAGGGAAGATGAGAACAGGCCAGAACCTCTTACCAGAGGAGGTAAGAACAAATACACCTGACCCCTTAACAAGGCGAGAGCTACTAAGCCAGGTAGCGGGGCTCTATGATCCCGTTGGATTAGTCAGCCCAATCAAACAAAAAGGGGCTATTCTTGTCAGGAAGGCTTTCCAGGAATCGGGATGTGGAAATATGGCCCAAAGCACCTGGGACAAACCACTCTCTGAGGGTCTCCGGGCAGAGGCTATCAAGCTCTTCCAAGAATATGCACAGCTGGGACAAATCAAGTTTCACAGGAGCCTCACACCACCAGGCTGGAAAGGAAACCCTTGGGCTATCACTTTCTCTGATGGGAGTGACAAATCCTACGGAGCCATCTTGTACCTCAGGTGGGAATCAGTCCAAGGCATAGAGGTCCGACTAGTTGAGTCCAAGGCCAAACTGACACCACTAGACCAAAAAGGGGATGCTGTCAAAGCTGAGGTTTGTGGGGCAGTCTTCGCAGCAAGACTCAGGAAGTTTCTGGAAAAATATGGCCAGATGAGGATAGACCGTTGGTTCCACCTTCTTGATAGCCAAACAGTACTGGGAGCCATTCAGCGAGACAGCTATGGTTACCAAACGTTCTTTGCCAACAGGATAGGGGAGATCCAAAAGGTTGGACCTGTTGAAGACTGGTGGTGGATTCCAGGTAACATGAATATCGCAGACATTATTTCAAGAGGAGCTAACTTGAAAGATCTTCAAGGGGCTTGGCAGAGTGGACCAGAATTTCTGAAATGGCCATTGTCTGAATGGCCAATAAAGTCTGCTGGAGAAGTTGTTTCTGATGCTAAAGACAACATCAGTAGAATGCAGAGGAAGACATTTTCCGCAGTGCTAACCAGAGCCCAGTCAAAGTCTGAAAAACCTGAAGTTGGTAGCATTGCTGACCTGCCTCAATCCAGTCCCTGCTCAGAAACATCTCACGCTGACCGAGAGCTGAGACAAGATGAGCCACTTGGGAGAACCACACCCGCTGGTTCAGCTGTCAAAAACCTGCTTGACGTGGAGCGGTTCAGCAGTCTTTCCAGGCTGGTTGGAGTTGTTGCTTGGGTGAGGCGGGCTGCTGACAAGTGGATGGGCCTTAGGTGTCATGCTGCAAAGCCCGCAAAGTGGGAGGCATCTTCCTCAAATGAAGAGCCGAAAGCATCCATACTTAATAGTGGAGACCGGAATTATGCCTTCAGGATCCTCTGCCTTGCAGCCCAAGTAGGAGTTACATTCCCTGATACCACCCTCAACCGATTAGTGACATTCAAAGAAAAGGATGGACTTATAGTTTGTGGAGGAAGGATCCAAGCCTTCAGTAAAGACAAAGTAGCTGTGCCCATTCTCCCACATAGAGCGTGGATTTCTACTTTACTGGCTCGAGAGGCTCATGCTGTGAATCATGATGGTTTAGCAGGAACACTTCTGAGAATGAGGAGAAAAGCGTGGGTTGTCAAAGGGAGGAGAGTAGCCAAAAAGGTTATAGACAGCTGTGTCACGTGCAGAAAAGCAAGGGCAAAACTATGCCAACAGATAATGAGTGACTTGCCATCAGAGCGGGTAGGACCAGCAGCACCATTCGAATTTACCACCATGGACCTATTTGGACCCTATGAAGTGAGAGATGAGGTGAAAAAGAGAGTGAGTCTTAAAGTCTGGGGAATAGTGTTCAGTTGCATGGCATCCAGAGCTATCCATGCTGACATTGTCAGTGACATGTCATCAGAGGGATTTCTACTCGCGGGAGGTTTATATCAGAGGTTTACTTCACTGAGAGGACACCCCAGTCAGGTGTGGTCTGACCCAGGCACAAATTTTGTAGGGGCCAGACCTGCTCTTGGAGATCTCTACAAGTTCTTGGAGCACCTGAAAGGATCAGAATTGGAGGAAGAGGCTGCGAAGCATGGCACAACATGGTCCTGGAAGATTCACCCAGCAGATTCCCCTCACAGAAACGGAGCAGCTGAGGCAGCCGTTCGAACCGTAAAAAGAGCCCTACAGAACTTAGGCGGGGATGGTGTCTTCACATGGGGAGAATTTCAGACTTTCATGTATATGGCAGCCAACCTGGCTAACGAGAGGCCTATAGATGCTAGGACCCAAAGCCAGGAGGACTGTGTGGAGTATATCACGCCTAACTCGCTCCTGTTGGGGCGTGCCTGTTCAAGAGGAGACCCAGGACACTTCCAGTTCGAGGGTTACCCCTACAAGAGGCTGAGAATCATCCAGTCACAGGTAAACAAGTTTTGGGAGAAGTGGTGTCAATTGGCAGGCCCAAACCTCTTTGTGCGGAGCAAGTGGCACACGAGGGAGAGAAATGTTGCCGTCGGAGATGTTGTTTGGCTAGCCGACCAGAATGCCGTAAGAGGTCAGTTTAAGTTGGCAAGGGTAATCAGTGTAAATCCTGATAAGAAAGGAATTGTTAGAAACGTCCAAGTCAAGACTTTCCCTTGCTATCCTGTCACAATCAGGAAACCTACCAGTGAGGATAGTGGGAGAAGAGCTGTCAAGGCTGGCAGAAAGACCACCATGAAGATCCCTGCCACAATTCTCCACAGAGATGTCAGACGCCTTGTTGTCTTGGTGCCAGTGGAAGAGCAACAAAGTGGTGATTCAGCAGCATCAGCCAGCATTGTGTGACCTCCTTGGGTTTTCAACCAGGAGCTCAAGTGGGAGGTGTGCTGTCAGTTACTGAGGGATAAGAACTCTTATTGTGTTACAAGGGAAACCGAAGCTCTTATTGTGAAAGAGGAAGTTGACTCCCCAAGGTTCTCACCTGCAGTAAAGCGACAGAGAACGTGCAGAGAAGCTGTGAGCACATGCTGTGAGAGAACTAAGGTGCCTGGAGTTGGGGAAAAGACTGAAGAAAGGGGACAACAGAAAGTACTGGCCATCTTCAGGGAAGCCACTGGTGGGATGATTGTTTATGTTCAAGTTTACTAGTAGTTAACAGGTTTATTGCTGAAAATGTTGCAGAATTATAATTAAGCTAATCTTGCTTGATTTATTTATTTATTTATTTTTTTTTTCAAGGTAGCTTGCTAGTGCAGCAGCATGTGAAATTTATGCAGGCTTATGTCAGTATTGCTGCTTATGCTTTTGTCTTGAAGTATTTCTGTACTTTATGTGGAAAGATCAATGGAAGTAATTATTATATTTTCTTTTCTTCTGTATTGTAAAGGTTTTCAACCTGACATTCAACTTATGACTATCTGGCAACTTAATGGATGTGTGAAGAAGTAAACAGAGGAAAATCAAGAAGTTGTTGTCTGAGTTGATACATCCTAACCTGCAGTTGGTCAAGGCCTTTTTCAAGTTTGGGCAGACTTTTTGTAAAATCCCCAGATAACTTGACAATTTATCTTCATCATAAACGGATCAGAAAACAAAACCACTGGAACATTAGTATACATCATTCAAAAACAATCAAACGTTTTGTCAAATTTTTGTGATTTGGGTGATGTCTGGTCAGCTTCTATTTTTCCCACCTCTTCTGTTATGTTTTTACCCCTTTCAATCCAATTTTTGTTAAATTTCCTGCACCATATCTGTAGCGAGGAATCTCAATGATGATTTGAAGTCTGAGGATTTTGCAATTTAAGATTAATTGATCGGCTGCAGCATTCATGGAAAAAATGTTACTTAGAAGTCAGTAATATGAAAGTTAAATACAAAAAAAAAGACATCACAAACAAATCTGGGCAACTTCTTCACTTCTGACTTCATTTCAGCTGCAGACGTTTGTAATCAGCAGTCTTTCGTCAGATGTTGGAAGTGCGAGTTAGTTCAGGTAACTGTAAACTGGACACACCTTCTGAACCAGCTGTCAGTTTACTGGTAAATGTGGAAAACACCCTTCTATGCACATGAGCTCAGAGCCTGAAAGGAAAAACCTGCATCAACAAAAACAATCAGTAAACCAGTGGTAGGACCTTTTAACTGGGAGTACAGCTCCAGTTTTTACTGAATTACCAACTCAAATAAAAAAACTGATTTTAATCTACCTTTATAGTCCAACACTCTCATCTAGAGAGAGAAAGTGAATGTTTCTAAGGTTGTTGGAATAAAGCAGGAGGGGGAGTGGGGTACAGTAGATATTTGATTCCAGAGGTTTTCTGAGACCAGAGAAACAATACGAGTTGATCAGATTTGAAGTTGCCGAGGTTACACCTGTGGTTGGGACCAAAGGCTTTGAGGTTTGACAAAGATAGAAAGTAGTCAATGAAACTATAAAAAAAAATCACAAGAACTGCACAAATGGTGGTTATTAAAGGTCTAAAAACTGCACAATATTAAATGTGTAATATTTTTGTCTCGACAGCTGTAATGTTTGCTTTGGTAACGTTGATTATTGGGAAATGGGATCTGGCAGTCTATTGCTCCTAGGTGCAATTTGGATGGGCTGAATGCAGAGGAGGAATTTCTAAAAAAAAAACAACCTGGGATTATGAAAGTACAACTTGTATTAAATCTTTTATTAAAAGGTAAATGTTCAGAAAGAAAATAAATGCTTGCCAAAATGAACAAAATCTGAGACATTTTTTTAAAAGTGAAAATAAAATCATTCATTGAAATTTATAATAAACTTTTTGGATGAAAAAAAAACATGTCGAAGTGAAGTCAAAAAACACATTTCTCATCTGAAAAAAAAAAAAAATTAAAAAAATGTTATAAAGACAATGAGATAAGCCAAGGCTGAAAGGCTAAAGAAGTATTGTAAGTAGAGCTGACATGAACTGGAAACTGACAAAAAAAACAGTATCTGGATATGAAAAGTATAACCGGTTCCATCTGAAAAAAGACGTGCTTAAGCTGTTTTCAAGGAATCATTTAGAAGTATTTACAACAAACACTGTCTAGATATATTAATCAAAGATGTTTTTAAGTGGAGGAGGCAGAAATGTACAGACTGAAATACTGTATCTGACAAGATGAAACTCAACATACAAACACTGAGGAACCAAGTGACCCAGACCAAAACCCTAGTCCAGGCAGCAGAGGTTGAGTGAATGTGGTGTTGAAGGAGTGAAGATGGATCAGTGATTCAGAGGAGACTCTGTAGAAGGACAGAATCCCAGCAGGACAGTCCACATACACTGCTACTCTGTTAGACACAGAGGAGGAGGACGAGAAGGAGGACGAGGAGGAGATGGGTGTTTTTCTGTAATTGTGACAGACAGAATAACCATCGTCATCAGAGCAGAACAGACTCCAGGACTGGTCATTGTGACCAAACAAGCAGCCACTGGTTTTCCTCTCCTCTTGATTCCTCTGTAAGTCACTGATATATAAACATCTCCCCTCCACTCCACCTCCCAGTAACAGCGACCAGTCAGAGCATTTTCACATAACACCTGAGGTCTTTCATCAAATCTGTCTGGATGCTCAGAATATGTCTGAAGCTTTTCCTCATATGTCACCTTCCTGTTGTTGTCAGACAGTTTGAGGTTTCTGTTCACCGTGTTTGTGTCGATGGTGAGTTCACAGGAATCTGATGGAGAGAACAAACACACCCAGCTGCAGTTACTGACACTCTGATGCTGAATGAGTTATGTAACAGTGTGAAGATGGTTGAATGTGATGAATTAAGTGAAAAACACACTTACACTTTGTCAGACCTGGTTTCAACCATTGTTCTCCAGCAGGCTCCACCTAAAAAGGAGGAAAGGGGTCAGAGCAGAACTGTCACTTTCAGTATGTAAACATTAACATGACTCATACAGTTTGTTCTACACCAGGGGCGTCAAAGTGGTTCCAGAAAGGGCCGTGTGGCTGCTGGTTTTCTTTCCAACCAAGCAGTAGCACACCAGATTCCACTCATCTCGTCAAGTCTTCAGGTTAAGACTGAACTCACTTGATGAGATGAGTGGAGTCTAATATGCTACTGCTTGGTTGGAAGAAACCAGCAGCCACACGGGCCTCTGGAACCACTGACACCCCTGTTCTACACGGATAAAGGAACAACCCAACATCAGCACACATCACACAGCAGACGTACTTATCAAAGAAAGGTCTGCTGTCAAATTGTCATAGAGCTGAACCCCCCTTTTAGACCTTCCCCTGAATAACTGGACATGAATGTGACCTCTCCATACTTGAGTTTGTGTGGATCCTTTAGTGCAACTATCAGCAGCTTCACTCCTGACTCTCCTGGATGGTTGTAGCTCAGGTCCAACTCTCTCAGATGGGATGGATTGGAGGTCAAAGCTGAGGCCAAAGAAGCACAACCTTCCTCTGTGATCAGACAGCCTGACAGGCTGGAGAAAACAACATACATGGCATGAATTTAGAGGGAACTGCTGTGAAACTAAAGCTGAAGGTCATCAAATGTCCATATTTAAGTTTCAAAGGATATCTACTTCACATGTTTAAAGGGCATTTATCTTAATGAAGCTGGATTTGTACTGCCGTAGGCTCCGTGTAGGTAGGTCCACGTTGGCCTGATGCACTGTTTGGACCCAACATGCATCCCAACTACGCGTTCTCCCTTTTGACTGGTCAGTGTGATTACATGTCTCCGGATGTTTAGGTTTTGTTGCTGAATGAATGAATGCATGTTGGCGTCTGTTGCTCTAAAAAGGAAATATTTGCTAGAGCTTAAGTGAACCATCGGGGCGTAAAAAAAACTCCACCTTGTAGAGTTTACCAATCGATAGTAGCCCAACTGTCGCCTGTAGATCTGGTAAAGAAACTGCAGCATGACGCTGTAACTCTATGCTCTCGTGAAAAAACACACTTCCTCTGCGCCAGCTACACAGGCCCAACGAGATGCAGACTAGGCCGCCTTATGCATGGGCTTACCTAAGCTGAAGCCCAGGAACCAAAGGAGATCAGGGACCTATCATTTCTGAGGAAAAATTGTATAAAAGTCAAAATGCTATGTAGTTTGTCAGTTTTCCTGTCAATCATGTTATATGCAAATTTGAAAGTGCTGATTGATCCAAATAAACCTGTTAGTATTAAGCCCAGCCCCACCACCAATGTGTCAATCTGATTACGCTTTACTTAAAAGGGGAACTTCGTTTTTTTTTCAATCTGGACCTATTTTCTTGCATTAAATACATTCATTTACTCACCCAGACAGTTTTTGTGCAACTTGAATTCCTTCGGGAGATATTTAGATCCACTCGAGATCAGCGTATCCGTGATATAATGGCAGTGATGGGTCAACTGCGTCCAGCGTCTAAATAAGGCATTATCTTCCACAAACTCCTTCATTTCACCAATGTTTTGCTACGAAAGATTGGTCGGACCCCCCCCCCCGTGAGCTCGAAGCGGCTTTTTTGTGGTGATTTGTCCTTATTTACAGACGTTTACTTGTTATGGTGATGTCATCAAAGCTGCCGATGTAAAAAGTTTGTAAACAAAGGACAAATCACCATGAAAAAGCCGCTTCGAGCTCACAGGGGGGGGGGTCCGACCAATCTTTCGTAGCAAAACATTGGTGAAATGAAGGAGTTTGTGGAAGATAATGCCTTATTTAGATGCTGGACGCGGCTGACCCATAACTTACATTATATCGCGGATACGCTGATCAGGAGTGGATCTAAATATCTCCCGAAGGAATTCAAGTTGCACCAAAACTGTCTGGGTGAGTATATGAACATATTTCATGCTAGAAAATAGATCCAGATTGAAAAAAACTGAAGTTCCCCTTTAACTTTGATAAAGAGACACTTAAAATGGGCAGTTTATCCTGGCATATATAAACACAAACAAAATACAGTGCTGTACTGCTGTCCCCTTCACTTCAGCTCAAAAGACAAAAGCAGCAACAGTTGCTTACAAATTGTTTAACCACATTTAAAGGGAGTTTTTAAATAAGTGTCTATTTTATTTTAATGCTTCTTTTTGCACCCTGCTGTGATGCTTTTAATATTTCATGTGAAACACTATAGCTGTGTCTCATGTTGCAGTCTGCAAAGTGCACAGACTACGTAAGCTATACAGAGTGTGCTACGAAGTCCATGCACTTTGAAGCAACCTTAATGAAACAGTAGGCTGCTGAAATGGGACATGCTAGCCAAAGAGACTTTCTCACAGTGCTGCAGTCATATTGCATAGCAACTGAAGACTCCACAGCTATCTAATGACAGGATTCTTTCCACTTATTCCTTCAGATTTATTGTAAAAACTAAATCGAGCTGGGCATTTTATTTCTTTTCATTTATCTGTTGTTACCTGAATGTTACCCCATTTACTGCTCGTTAATAACACCTGATAATAATACCATTTTTTAAAAACTGTGCATATAGATCACAAAATACTTTTGTATCTTACTCTTTCTGTTAATGTCAAAGTTGGCTTTACTGTCAATTTCTGCAATATATGAGACACATTGAGGAACTGAAATTCTGTGACACTCGATCTCCCCACAGCACAAGTAAAAACTAAATAACTAAGAGAACATAGCAAGTCCTAATGTAGGGTAATAATAAGAATATAAAAAAGTACCGTTATCTGCTAAAGGGGTAACAGATAACACTATAAAATATCAAAAATATAAATACAAATACAAGACAGTGAATGCAGTGCAGGATTTAGCAGACTGCACACATACACAGCATGTAACAGCTTATGACTGGAAAATATGAAAACAGTGAAAACAGTGGTCAACAGTCCTTAAACTGATGACAGGAAGCCATGAAGCACAGCCAACATTATACGTCTGCACAAAAAAAACCTGCCACCAAACGGACGCCACCGTTTCTCCAAACATTATTTTAAATGCACTTCTAACAACATTAAAGAGCCCAGATAGCCTGAATTGATGAGGGTGAATGGTCTTGTATGTCTAGCCAGATTTTTGTAAAACGGATGTCATCCTTCCTCCAACTAGGAAAAAACAAATTGAGTCAATACCACCTTGTTTTGGGAATAAAAATCCACCCACACTGAACTGCAGAAGTGTGTTTAAGCACATTCACTGGGTTTGAGCTGTTTCTGAGGGTTCGCTTCTCCACAGTCAGCCAGGCAATGACTTTGTAGAAGTGCTCCTTTATATCCACATTGTAATACTTAATCTGATGAAAGACTGTGTATGGCAAAATATTAATATGGATGGATAAATGAAATGTGGAAAAAAAAAAAAAAGGTGATGACAGGCCGGTGGGAGGAGTTTGCAGGTGGAAAGAGGCTTTAACAAAACAAATGAAGGATCTTTGGGAGTAAAGTTAGGCTAGTAAAATAAAAGTCTGCTGAACAGGCCTCTGGATCTGAGCGGGTCATCTGGCTGATTGCCCATTTTAAACAAGTGAAAACTCTGCCGATCCGGTTCACAGCTTGTCCGCCTGGGCAGTAAGTGACCCAGATAAATACAGGTGGCACATGTGATCAGAGCATATTGCAGGCAGTAACGTCTGAGACTTAAAATCCCAGTTATTAATGGCCACACGCAGATACTTAAATGAGGTAAACACAAATGTTCACTTTGGCAGTTTTTTAAATGACCAATTTCGTTGCCAACAAATAAATCTGCATTTACGTGTTGATGACTGGCCAAATTGTAGGAGAATATCTTTGTTTTATGAGATACCGAGATACCTCTACTTGTGGACAAGTTGAGTTGCTTAGCAACCATGTTTTCACTCAGTCTTACTTGTGGGAGAACAAATAGTTCTCTACTGTATTCTTATCGATAAATTGTTCATTTTTATTTAATTTCATAGACAATCTGTAAGGTAACCGTTATATAAAAGCAATAAGTGCCCTGCTGTTGGAAAACCGCTGTAACCCACGGATTCAAGGGGCTTATTGCTTTAATATACTGTATATGTGTATGTATACACATTGTTGACATGGTCAGCTCAGCAGGTTTGACAATAAGTCATCTGCCTCAACTATCTGCAACCTGCCTATGACCTGCCCCAGGCTCTATTCTTTACCCTCTTAATGTCTTCCATTTCTCAAAATTCTGCAGAAGCTATAGATGCACTATAATCCTCACCTGAGATTTTCCAGTTTGCAGTTTGGATTCTCCAGTCCATTACACAACTGCTTTAGTCCAGAATCAGGAGGTCGTTATTACTCAGATCCAGTTCTGTTAGACTAGAGGACTGAGAACTGAGAACTGAGGACATGGCTTTGCAGCTCCTCTCAGTGAGGCCACACGCACTTAATCTAAAGAAATTACAGACAAAAAGACAAACAATATATGATAAAAACTTAAAATCAGTCCTGATCGTGGATGCAGACTTAAAGACCATCTGTAAAGTCAAGTTTATTAGCTTTTAATTTCCATGTGGTGAATTCTAATTCAGTTTAAAGTACTGCATTTCAGCTGCATTTGTGTAGCATCAAACAATCAAGCACAACAAAGTATTCTTAAGGCACTTTATGTTGTCCTATTTAATCCAATCTGTTGCAGCCTCACTCCAATACATAAAAAAAACTATATACGTAAGCACTCTGAATGTCTTGTACATGAAATGTGCTATAAAAATTGAATGTCATTGCCTTGATTTGTTCAGTTTATAACTGTGTTCATATAAACCAGTTTACAAAAATAGTTGCAAGGCATTTGCCTGGACTGGTTAAGGTTGGAGAAGACTGGAAGGAAGGATCAACAAGTCCCATGACACATAAGCACTTGACATACTCAGAGTGCTGTGGGTTGGGTGAAGATGTCAGAAAAATATATAGTTGAGTGATGGTTGTAAATAGTCAGTTCCAAATCATTAATGGTCTACATGAACGTGTCAAAATAATTCACCATGTTTGTGGGCTAAATGAGCATTCCCTTCAGATGACAAATCTAATATGGACAAGCGAAAATTAAAAAGCACATTACATTAATTGTTCTTATCATCCACACAGCCACATCTTTTTGAATAGGGCTGGGCAATTATGGTAAAAATCACACTTAATTGAACCTTTGACCTCAGTTTCGGTTAATGCACAATTATTCCTCTGTCAGCTAGGGGGCTGGGCGACATGACTTCAAATGCCCAGTCCTATTTTTGAATTTTCAAGTTTCTACGAGAACATATTTTTCTTTTCAAAAAGTGGAGCTTCTAGCCTGTACTTGTCTCTGATTAGCAGTACATTTTTACACAACATGCCTTTTTTTTTTTCTTTTTTACTCACATAGCTTTGTTAGAGGCTTTGACCACTAGCAGCAGCCTCAGAAAAGCCTCCTCTGAAGAAGAGTATTTCTGAAGGTCAAACACATCCAGACTTTGTTCTGATGACAGTAAGATGAAGGTCAGAGCTGACCACTGAGCAGGAGACAGTTTATCTGTGGAGAGACGTCCTGAACTCAGAGACTGCTGGATCTCCTCCACTAGAGAACGATCATTCAGTTCATTCAGACAGTGGAACAGATTTATGCTCCTCTCTGTAGACAGAGTATCATTGATCATCTTCTTGATGTATTTGACTGTTTCTTCATTGGTTTCTGAGCTACTTCCTGTCTGTGAGATCAGGCCTCGTAGGAGACCCTGATTGGTCTGCATTGATAGACCCAGAAGGAAGCGCAGGAACATGTCAAGTGTCCATTTGGACTCTGTAAGGCCCTGTACACAGCTGACTGATCTGTACATTGTAGATTATATATTTGAGGTATCTTGGATGCTTCTCTTTCCTCCAGCAGGTTGACTCCAGAGTTGATGAAGGTCAGACGGACATGAAGAGCAGCCAGAAACTCCTGAACACTCAGATGGATAAAGCTGAACATCCTCTCCTGCTGCAGTCCTCTCTCCTCTATAAAGACCTGTGTGAACACTCCTGAGTAAACTGAGGCTTCTTTGATATCGATGCCACACTCTGTCAGGTCTGACTCATAGAAGATCAGGTTTCCTTTCTGCAGCTGATCAAAAGCCAGTTTTCCCAGATCCTCAATCATCTTTATGTTTTCTGGACTCCAGAGTGGATCCGTCTCAGATCCTCCATCATATTTGCGCTTCTTGACTTTGGTCTGAACCAACAGGAAATGGACATACATCCCTGTCAGGGTCTTGGGCAGCTCTCCTCCCTCTCTGGTTTTCAGCACATCCTCCAGAACTGTAGCAGTGATCCAGCAGAAGATCGGGATGTGACACATGATGTGGAGGCTTCGTGATGACTTCATGTGGGAGATGATCCTGCTGGCTTTCTGCTTTTCCCTAAACTTCTTCCTGAAGTACTCCTCCTTTTGTGGGTTAGTGAATCCTCTGACCTCTGTTACCATGCCAACACAGCCAGGTGGGATCTGATTGGCTGCTGCAGGTCGTGTGGTTATCCAGAGGCGAGCAGAGGGAAGCAGGTTCCCCCTGATGAGGTTTGTCAGCAGCACATCCACTGAGGTGGACTTCCTGGGGTCGGTCAGGACTTCAGTTTTTCCTGAAGTCCAGAGGAAATCGACACTCATCCAGACCATCAAAGATGAAGACTACCTGGTAGTCCTCAAAGCGGCAGATTCCTGCTTCTCTGATTTCAGTAAAGAAGTGATGAACAAGTTCCACCAAGCTGAACTGTTTCTCTTTCAGCACATTCAGCTCTCTGAAAGTCATTGGAAATGTGAACTGGATGTCCTGGTTGGCTTTGTCTTCAGCCCAGTCCAGAGTGAACTTCTGCGTTAAGACAGTTTTTCCGATGCCAGCCACTCCCTTTGTCATCACTGTTCTGATTGGTTCATCTCTTCCAGGTGGGAGTTTGAATATGTCTTCATGACTGATGGTTTTTTCTGGTCTGTCTGGTGTTCTGGATGCTGTTTCAATCTGTCTGATCTCGTGTTCATCATTGACCTCTGCAGTCCCTCCTTCTGTGATGTAGAGCTCTGTGTAGATCTGGTTCAGAAGAGTCGACTTTCCTGCTTTCGAAATCCCCTCAAACACACACTGGAACTTCTTCTTCAGAGCAGATTTATGTTTACATCCACAGACTACAGAAAAAAGTTCTGAATGAAAAGAGAAAATATAACATCAGGAAGTAAACATTTCATACAGCTGAAAAGAAATTTTAATGCATGTTCTATGTTATCAAGCTGTGTTTATACTTGGTGGCATCTGCATCAGGTAGGGCTGACACATGAAATGCGCTCCAATACTCAAGCACAGGGTTATGTCATCATGCTGCACTTTCTTTTCTGGGTCTGCAATTGGCAGCAGGACTGGTGTCGGCTGGTAAATTCCACAGGACAGAACTTTTGATTTATTTATTTCATTTAAAAAATGGCAATAAAACAGCAAAAAGAAATCTCATAACATCTGCCCCCTTCAACTTTACCATTGTTCTACATTAATTCAGTTTATTTGTTTCTATAAAATATTCACAATTGCCATCAAATTTATTCTAGATAATTGCACATTGTTTGTCACACATTTTCCCAATTTTTAGCTTTATTTCCATTGATTGATTTACAGTATTTACAATATTTTTGTTTTTATGTACCTGTTGAATTCCATAGTTGTTAACTACTGAGTTCTTAAAACCTGACTTATTAAACCTAAAATGATATTTTGAACCAGGCTGTAAACATGTTTATTTCTGCTATGAAGTTGGCCTTTTTAGGAGGGGATTTGCTCTGTTTTGGAGCCGGACCCTAGCCTAGTGGATGAAGAGAAAACTACAATTTTTTTTAAAGTGGCCAGAAACAAGGGAGGCTGTCTGGATGACTTTGTTTGTGTAGCTGCACATTGGGTTGGAAGAGGTGTACATTGAGCCTCTGTGGACCAAAGCAGAAAACACAGGGGTGACAGCGTAACCAACCTGATGCAGATGCTGCACAAGTATAAATCTAACTTAACACATCAGTAAATGTGTCATTCATCCAGCAGGTTCAATCTTTATAGAAATCCTCTTACTGCTTTGCAGATGTTTAGCCAGTTGCTCATGCTTCATTCTCCTCAGGAAGTCTACTGTGATCTTCACTAATGCCTCTCTGCACTTCCTCTGCTCTTCATCCTCACCCTCCAAGACTGAGCAATCTGGAAAATCTGGACTCAGAAGCTTCTGGATTTTTTTTCAACTCATTTTTCACAAAAGTAATAATATTGTCCTCCAGTAGCTGCAACAGGAAATGAGATGACATGATCAGAATGAAATCATTGAACCAAACCTAAGACTCAAGCTGGGCACACTGGTAATCTACAGGTCTATTAACAACATGGAAATGACTAAATGGAATAGGTGAAAGGTTGTTGTACATGTACAGACCATAAATATGGAGTCCAGCTGTGTTTGATGCTGCTGGGCAGACTGACCACTGGGAACCTCTGAGCTCTGCTTGTCCACTCTGTGGAGGAATCATCAAGAATCAGCTCACATTATGTCACATGAAGAAGCTGCTTTCAGGTTTTATGCATCTCTTACCAACATTGTCATTTCTGCTGAAGTGCCCAGCGGCAAGCACGGCCAGTGTGTTTTAATCAGACTGATTAGACCAAGAAGATTCCAGTGTGACTGTTTTTGTGTATTTGAAATACAACTGACTATCTCTGAAGCTGTTCATTATCAACGCTGACCTAGATGGTAGAGCTTTCACAGGTGATGTATAATATTTAAGCTTTTAATTAATCATAGCGTATGGGGTAGTGAACCCAATTTCATTGTATATTGCAAAAATTGTTGATAGAAACATCTTTAAAACATGCTACTTTGAAACACTACTGCATAATTTTGAACAGAACTAAACAGAAATTACTTCTGAGTAATCTGACCGTACTGAGTGATGAATATGCAGCAGTTTGTACTGATTATTTGAGGATGCAGGACATTCAGATGTATTTAACTGTTGCATATAAATCTTGTTAAAATGTGCAGGCAACAAAGATTTACTGCTCAATAGTAAAATCTATGTAACAGTCAAAGCTGAACGTTTTCATTAACACTTTAATATTGACAACTCACTGTCCATCAGATCCACGTCTTCGTTTGGATTCCCTCTTATGGGACGCATGGCTGGATTCAGGTCCAGGATCTGGTTCAGGTTCTGGTCTCTGATGGATCCTAACAGACAAGCAGATATTTTAGCAAAGCTCTGCGTTCAGCTAATATTTCCTGCTGGAATCACATCATCAGAGACCCATCAGTTTTTAGGGGAGCTCATGTCTTATGAAGAGGAGCTGTTAAAGAGACCAGACCACCACCTGATGAGTGATCCAAATTTAGCTCCCCCAACCTGCTGCTGGAAAATCTCTGAAAGATCAGTTAAATCTGAGAACAGGAAGTGGTCAGCAGTTCTGACCTCATCTCTTGTCTGAAGTTGCTGATTAATGATGTTAGCTGAACCTCATGATCAACAAGAAGGAAAACATGTTATTTACAACATGAGAACTACACCCTGATGCTCACAATGGGACTGAAATAAAAGTACAAAGTATGTTCTGCAGAGTCTAAAATGATCTGAAGTACTGTTTTCTGTTTGAGTGTCATCAGAATCAGTTTGAAGTTGTGCCAGGAGTTTTATTTACCTGTTGTGTTTCTTCCCAACGACTGAGACAGAACCCTGTTTATTATTCTCAGGTTACAGATAGTGACAGAGATGGATCTGACTTTTCTATTTTAACATCCACTAAATGAAACACACTTTGGTGAGTCTAAATTCAAATTTACTGACCAGTTTGGGGGTTATGAATGAAGCAAAGATTCCATTAAATCGGTGCCTTTTGCGTCCCCAAGAAGTAATCTGTCATAAAAATTCCAATTGTAGCCAAGTCAAAAAGCTCTATTTTTTTTGTTTATTTATTTTCCCTAAAGTCTTTATTCTATCTGCCTGGGGAAAAAAAAAAGAGAGAGAAGAAAGGTTTCTATGGTGATTTTCTGTTGTGTCCCCTTTGTTTCCCTGGGATATTGTTTTGAATATGTATGTTGAGCTGAGATTTCCACACAAATTAGGGTGCACTTGATCATCTGAATATCAAATATTGAATAGAAGAAAAAAATCCACAAATTAAAATGATTGCAATGGAAACAGAAACTAAAGTACTGTTAATATATGTATAGTATGCTGCATATTTCTCATTAGAAATATTTTATATTAAGTTAATGTTGGTTACAAGGTTGACAAGATACAGTAAAGAAAAAAAACTATTGTAAAAAGTAAAATAGCACAGCCTGAGATGGCACAATATAATTTCCTGTCTTTTGTTCTTGGCTACTTAAAAAATAACAAAAACAGTTTGAATTCTAGATTTTCAAAGCTGAAAAGGCACAAATTTCATGGATGTGTCCATTGGCTGCATACTTATTTCAGTGTGTGTGATGTAATTTATAAATCACCTGCATAAAATGCAGCTGAACATGGAGAAAAAAATTTAAGCCAAGTGGATGCGTAGAATATAAAATAGAAAATGTGGCAGTGTTTGGGTGGTGTATAGAACAATGATGGTCACAAGTAAAAAATCTATGAAACTTTGTGTAAGATCCATAAATGTTTGTATTAAATCTTGGATTTTGAGACTGTTTGTCAATTGATAATTTTGTATTAGTTTAGATTACAATGACTATGGTTAGAGTGGTGGTTACGCTGTGATGAGTGTGTCGCCACATTTTTTCCTTGACCGCCACCTTTTAGTTGATCACTGTGATTCATTTCTTTTGTTGTTTGATTAAGTTGATTTTTTTGTAATAAAGTTATAAAACATATCTTTTGGATCTCAGCAGATTTATTGGCACGTCTGACGAAGGAAAGGCCCATCCTCAGCCTCTGAGACTTTTTTTTTTTTTTTTTGTGGTTCCTTATGTCAATACCCATTCAAGCTGATGTTTAAATGGGTTTCAATCCCGATTGGCTGGTAGCTTCAGGAATCTACAGTAATAGCTACATTAGCTAGTGATTCAAAAATAGTAGATTAGAAACCTGGTAATAACTTAAACACGCAGCTCACCTCTTTGCTGCTGAACGTTGGTCTGATTTGAAATGAATGCTTAAACCCTTGGACCTGTCACTCTTTAAGGACACACAGCTGGGTCCAGGCTCAGATTCAGGTCCAGTTTCAGCTTCTGGTTTAGGTCCAGCTCCAGGTCCTGGTTGATTCCTGTGAATACAGATGTTTGCCAATGTGAGTGCTGGGCTCTGATATGAAAAAGGGGTTTGAACAACACAAAATTTTTATCTCACCTCTGAGCTTTACTTTGGCTCTCATGTTCCCCATACAGGGTGGTAGAGGGAGGGACTCCTTCCTCTCTGTCCTCATACTGATCCATGAAGCTAAAGAAACAGGGTGGTGGTGGGAGGGGGCATGTTAGCTGTGCTGTTCTTTCCAAAACCATATCCTTACAAGATGTTCCTCACCTTAGTAAAAATGACTAATCAGGCCTTCTGCTCATGAGGACCGACTTTGCTCATCCATGATTAGGTGAATCATCTACCATGAGGCTAAAAAAACCTGAATAGATTAAATGTGTTTTCCCCCCATCTGTCACAATGACTAAGAATTTTTCCTACCTGTCTATAGCTTTGTTCAAACAGGGCGCCTCTTAATAAATCAACTATGGTATTGAAATGATTTTCAATTTGTGCCTCCAAGGGAGCTTCATCGACATAAGGCTCCCCTTGATATTCTGAATTTACTCATTTCATCTAATTTGATTTTTAATGTTACAGAATAGTGATAGGCCTGACAAGAGGGAAGAGAAGGTTAAGAAAAGAAATGATAAGGAGTGGAACAGAAAAAAGTGTGGGGGAAAAAAACATGAATACACTAACACAACGATACATCTGAATAGAAAACCCATTTTAAAAATTCTTAAAGACAGCTACTAGAGTATAAGATCATGCACACACACACAGAACTACGCAGAATAGAGGTAAAAGCTAGGCAGAAGTAGTTACACTCCCAACAAGAAGTATCACAGTGTCAGCATCAAGTCAGCATACTGTAGATAATTGCTTACATTGGCAAAAAAAAAAAAAAAACATGTCATGCTATTTTTTTTAATGTCCTTATCACGTTTAACTGTGAAACTGTGAATTACAGTATTCATGTTTGAATGAGGAAACTGCATGATGCAGTAGATCAGAGAAAATGCGATTCGAAAGTGAAGCATGGAGGGCACTGTCATCATGCTGACTTGCAGTTAACTTGTCTGACTTGTAATTAAACCAGACAGGATTACGTCTTTTCTCCCAGCGGTGAAGCCACTGAGCGCAGGCAGGTGACGGTGACGTTCTGCCCCACAATCCTGCGTGTTCAACGATAAATCGGGGTGGCTGAAATGTTTTTGCTTCGCGAGGGTAATCCACATGAACTGTTTTTGCTCCAATATTTCAGGTCGTAACGCTTGCATAAAAAATTTAACACGTGATACGTTTCACCTTACTGTTATCAAACTATCACGTACAAGATCTCAATTTATGTCGTTTGTGTAGCTACCACCTCTACGCTTCCATAATTTCTTGAAAAATCTGAAAACTTAAATGAATTAATAATAAAAGTGAAATCCGACCTTTTTATTTTTAAAAAAAAAAAAAGATATATTTAGAAGAAAAAGCTTCTTAAAGCAGCAAAATATATGGTCAAGAGTAGGAATACAAGTGTTTTAACAGAATCTGAATTAAAACCACGCAGCGGATCATTCTTATTCATTTATTTATTTAAGCACCATTAAAAAAAAAACTCCTGCTCTGATTCTGCAACACAACATGGTGGATGTTTGTTCCAACTGTTCCTTTAGTTCTGAGGTTTTTTTCTTCCGTGATTTCTACTGGAACTGACTGCTAGCTGATACTACCAAGAAAAAGTTAAATAAATAAAAATCAATTCATTAAAATCTTTAATTACCTTCAGATAGACTCGAAGAAATGTGGTTGCTTCAAGGCAAAGAAAAGTGAAAGTAAACTGGACGGACACACCCAGTGAGGCGTTTACAAAAATCTGACTTTCCACAAACGGTTCTAAAACATCAGTCATGTGTTGTTTTACCTTTAAATGGTGCATAAGAATTTTTTTTTATTATTATATCCTCGTTCTGTTAAAGCTGTGTCCAGCACCTATATTTAATTTTAGAAACCTTTTGTTTTTTGTTTTGTAGGCTAAATATGCATTGTTGTAACTAACTTAGTGCTGGCCTAGATTTTTTAAGTCCACCTGGAATGGACTTAAACTTTGTTCAACAATATCTTCGAGTAAATGACTAAAATTAAACACTAACAGAGGCAACAAAGAGTTAGGCTTAGCCTATATGTTTTTATTACCATTATATATACATGCAACTGTAGCTGAGTTGTTTGGTGTATTTGTGGTGGATTGCTTGGGATGTATGGGTGGTTGTGTGGGCATGGGGAAGAGGGCTGAGGTCAGGGGATTATGAGATGGAATGTCTTTAAGGTGGACTGTGTGCAGAGGCGGACTTACCATTCGACAAAAGTAAGCAATCACTTGGGGCCCCCCCAAATGGAGGAGAGCCCGACCAGCTGGGAAAAATCATGCTTTTCATTAATAGCGCCTTTTCTCCCCATCATTTTCCTTCATACACAGGTGTAATGCAGGTCTGGTACACGTCCGCCGCTCCTCCTGCATCTGTGTCCTCTGTCCCTGCATTTTTATTTGCCATTACAACTGTTTAATTCATTATTTACATGCGGCAATGTGTTTTTCCGAGCTGTACTTGAACGCACCATGTAGCACTCGCTAAATACCAGCATGCGGTGCTCCGCCAGCAGGAGAGAGGTGCAGGTGTTCCTCATGTCCAGCAAACGTTGGAGTTTTTCCCCAAACAGCTGATGTAAGTTGAGTAAAGCTGTCCTCAGTGTTGTATAGTAACTATTTGTACTTTACTTCTTCTATTTCTGATTACTTTTACTCCATTACATTTACCTAAACATCTTAGTTGCTCGTTACAAAATAACAAGGAACGTAATGGACAGTCTTTGTTTTGTTGTAGAAGCCTTGTGCAGCTGTCTGTGAAGCTAAACACACCTTTACCTGCCTCAGCAGCAGGTGAACGGCTGTTTAGCATCGCTGGTCTGGTCTTCAGTCCAAGAAGAGTGAGACTGAGTTCTCACCATTTTGAGAAACAACTTCTTCTGAGGTTGAACAAAAAGTTTTTCTGGGTTCAGTAATGACTGGATGGACAGTTCATGTGCTGTCGCACTGCAGTCACGTTAAAGTTCAACAAATCAAGTTCTTTGTATCACCTCCAAGCACCAAGAGTTGATTAGGAATGATTTAATATTGAGTGCATGTGGGTGTGTACAGTATTTATCTATACGGTTGGGTTTATGTAAGGAGGTATTGAAGCTCCTTCACACTTTCAAATTAAAACTTTATTAACAGTACTTTTTACACGAGTAAAAAAGTAGCTAGTATTTACTGTACTTAAGTAATATTCTAGCAGGCAACTTTCACTTTTACTCGAGTATGTCTTTTGGGTACTTTGGACACTTAACCCTCCTTGCCTCCAGTGGGAGCACTGCTGGTGTATGAATGTGTGTGAATGGTTCCGGTGGTGGTCGGAGGGGCCGTAGGCGCGAAATGGCAGCCATGCTTCCGTCAGTTGCCCCAGGGCAGCTGTGGCTACGTACGTAGTTTACCATCACCAAGTATGACTTAGGAGTGAAAGAATAATGGACCTACTGTAAAGTGCTTTGAGTGCCTTGAAAAGCGCTATATAAATCTAATCCATTATTATTATTATTTATACAACACTGGCTGTTCTGTCGGTGATGACTGACGGAACAGCTGTTTCTTTTGCCAGTTACTGTTTACCTGTGGTATGGGGGTCTACAGAGGAAACTTTGGGCTGGTTTTTCTGTGAAATAACTTGGAAATACAATCAGTCGCAGGCTGGAGGTTTCTGGGCTTATTTTCTTATAGTCCACAAATATGTAAAACATAATAAAACAGGAGAAAGACATGGATAGGAGGATCACTGTGCAGCATGCTGCCCCCAAATAACTCCTTATCTGTGACTCTCACGGACATCAGTTTCACCATCTCAATAAGATAAAATGAAAATTATTCATTCATGTGGGATTATATGTGGTCTTAAAATTATTTGTCATAGTTTAATTTTCAAAAGCACTAATGGGGTCCGACTTGTTCTCACTATGTCCTCCTTTACAGCAAAAATATCTATTCAACAAAAACATGCCAGTTTAGTCATATTAACACATTTTTGTAACATTTCAAATTACTGCATATAAAGTGTAGTGGTTCTCAGAAAAGGCTGTAAATATTATTTTATTGACATGCATCAGCAGCTGAAACTTTTATTTTGCACCTTCAGTAAAACAAATGCCACACACTAAATTTCTGAGCAGCTTATTTGTATTTTTTACTCTTTTTTTTCAAATCAGGCCTCACTCACAGATTAGTGTTGAGCTTTGTGTTTGAATTGCATTTTCTACAACAATGAAATTAACCTATAAGGACATTTTAAGAATAAGAAAACACATTACCTTTTGGTTAAATAATCAAAGTAACTGAGTTACTTTTTCAGTTACCACCACAACACTGGTTCCATTCCCTGCTTATTCGTTCATACTGGGAACAACCTCAGTCCTCTTTTAGTTCTTTGCAGAACTTGTGTTCATTATTGTTTTCCTCATATTTGAAATAAATCTTTCTGCGACAACAGACCAGCAGCATGGATGATACTGGGTCTTCACTGGTAAAGGAAAGATTAGAACTTGTGAAAGACATCTATTGGGCAGAGAAACCAGGCAGGGTTCTGGTAAAATGTTTTTATTTGTCTGACCATGAAGAACTGACTGCAAAGAACTAACCCTGAGTTGAAAGGTAACTTTGAAGAGAAATAGATTAGAAAAATTGCATTTTGACATATTCTGGTGCTATATCCGAAACTTATTTCTCACTTTCTACTCTTTATTTAGTCTAAGTTCGCCTTGGGCCCCCAAATTGCTAAATCCGCCACTGTGTGCATGTGTTTGGATGTGTGGAGTTTGATATCATTTTAAATCCTCTAGTGTCTGCCTGGCTCAGCAGGGGGCAAATACAAGTCAAGAAGTTCATGAAGCCCAATTGAGATGGTGTTTTGGTGCATTATACTGCTGGAAACAGTCATTGCGAGTTGGTTAACCATATTAAGGGAAAAAGGAATATCACCCTCAGGCTGTACCTTTCAAATCCTTATACACAAACTGAATTTTGTTTTGGTACTGGAGGCAAAACAGGTGAAAGACAAGGTGACAAATCAGAATTTATTTACAAGAATCTCAAAACCAAGGAGGTTTCTGCAGCTGTGGACGATTCACTCAGGTGGAGGGGGTGTAATGAAGACTGCATTGATGGTTTTCCTGATGAGTATAAAACTTAGACCTTCTAGACAACTGGGATTAATCTTATGGATGCAACTTTAGGCTTAACCCCTGGGTTTTCCATCCTGTGATGCATGTTCACTTTTTACCAGTTAAATCGCCATGGTAAATTATGCTGAATGGCTCTGGAGCAGGTTATTACTGGAAAAAATTGAATCACTCAGACTGTAAAACCAGGAACAACAGACCAGTGGAATCTTATTTGAAAGTTACAAATTGGGTTCTGTGTGTAACAGAGACAAACATGATTATAAGAATGCAGATATACTGGTATGACTTTATTTTCCTCTTAACAGCTAATACCAGAAGACAAATACTCAATCAACTGAACCCCGGCTAACAGCCATGTGAAATGAAGTATTTTAATTGTACTGATACCTGTGTGTTTTCCTGAGTTTACTACGTCCACTATTCTGAATTTCCATTGATGTTTTATTTGTAACACAAGTTCAAGCCTCCTAATCATTCATATGTAGAGATAACATGAACTTTGATTTTAGACAGCTACGTTTAATCATAAAACATCACCAATACAGATTTTTTCCAACGATGCAGTCCATCGGTTCTCAAACTGGGGGGCTCAGTTTTTGTACTTCTATTGAACAAATGACTCAATAGGCATCTCCCCCCCCAAATGCAGTGCATTTTTTTTCATGGTAGATATTTTGGTACATGTTGTAGCGATGGAGGGCCCTGCAAAAAAAGTTTGAGAACCACTGATCTAGAGGGATTTTAGAAACAGTCTCTCTTCTTTTAAATAAACATCCTAATGCTGCATGATTGAAGAGTACATAACAGTTTACATGATAAAAAGTAATGAATCTTGATTGATTTTTCCATTAAGTGATTAAATTTAAAAAAGGGTTACTTCAGTTAGCTAACATGCACATACTGTATAATGCTTCATCCCCTTTCTCACTCAAGCTCTACATCCAGGGTAAAAAAAGAAGACATCCATGCCGAGGAAGAGAGCGTGAGCAAGAGGTCCTTTGGCTGCTGCCAGGCCAGATATCTGGGGTACCAGCTTTTTTGGCAATCCTTCCCACTACTTCATCTACCTCACTAACACTCTCGGTGACCTGTTGGTTTACCAGCTGGACAGATACAAACATTCTGAAGGTTTTTTTTTTAACTCCAGGAGAAGAGGACAGATTAGACATGCAGCTTTTATGACGGCCTGAACATGATCTCCTCAGGTCTAACACCTGGATGTCGGTGAACACATGCAGTGAGGTGACGGACCGCTTCTCCAGACCTTCCAGAGTATAATTCAACACTTCAGCCAGCTCTGCAGATGTCTGAGAGGCCTCCCCCTTTAACTGCTCAACATGGCTGAAATCTAGTTCAGTCTAGTCAGCTCTGACTTTGATGTCCCTCATTCTGTCTGACTCGGTCTCCCCTTTTTTTGCCTCTGAATCTCTGTCATCACACCAGTCATCAGTAACAAAATGTCCCAGGTACTTTACTTCACCAGCATGCATAATAGGCTTTTCACTTACTTCCCACAATCTTTGTGGTTGTAGATCATCCAAAGGTATGATCCCATGCGCACTACTACATATGTACCTAACCTCTTGCTGCCAGCTAAGAGCAGTCACTGTAACCCGTTACTAAGAGTTATCCTGTATTTCTGCCAAGCGTCAGCAGACGAAGGAAGATAAACGACAGTTATGGCGGAGGGATTTCGCAGACCAGATCTGCTCGTTTTCGAAGGAGACATTGCAGAGAATACGACATTTTCATCGAAGCTACTCATGCTAATAAGCCTCCTAAAACGAAAGCGTACATCCTCCTCAACCTCGCAGAAGCCAGGGCGCCGGGTGGAGCCGTCCTTGTCCCAGCCGAAGACCCCGAGTGTCTTAAACGCAAGTTTGGAGAAATGTGCAATCCACAACACAAAACGATGGAGAGGCACAAATTCCACACTCGTAATCATAAACAAGGTGAGACAATAGAAGCATTCATCAGTGACTTGAAGATCAAAGCGAAAAGTTGCCACTTTGGAGAGCTGACAGACTAACAGATTTGTGATAAAATCGTTAGTGGCATCAATAATGACAGCATTCGGAAGGCCCTGTTATGGGACAGCAACCTAACACTCTCCCAAGCCAGTTCCATCTGCCGCATTTATGAAGTGACTGAGGAGAACACAAAAGCACTAACGAAGCTGTCGACAACAGTGGATGCGCTTCAATCAAGCAGCCGTGACACAAAGCGAGAAATGCCCGGCATTTGGCCAACAATGCCATAAGATGAATCACTATAAAAAGTGCTGCAAGTCAAAACCAGCCTGGCAAAACCCAGAGAGGAGAAGCCTTCTAAAGAAAGGCTACACCAGAAAACCAGTTCATCAGCTAGATGTGGAGCCGCGTGAGATCAGTGATGAAACTTTCTATGTTGACGGAATATCTGTAGTGGACACCGTTGTTACCCAAATGCACAATCGAGATGAAGGATATGTCACAGACACTGGAGCAAAATGTAACGTCATTGCAAAAGAGACCATAACTCTAGTGGCGTATGGAGGCAGCAAAATAGAAACTGCAGGTTTTGTCACACTGAGCCCTCATGTCCACCAGGTCAGCACGGAGACCAAATCAGACTGTTGCTGAACACATCTTTGTATTGCTCTTTGATGTTTTCAGC
This sequence comes from Atherinomorus stipes, assembly GCA_023101725.1. NCBI lineage: Eukaryota > Metazoa > Chordata > Actinopteri > Atheriniformes > Atherinidae > Atherinomorus > Atherinomorus stipes. Next base: position 48,769 of record JALJCO010004148.1, read on the forward strand.
AAAAACTAGGAGAACTGCCAATAACTTACTCAATGAAGTTGAATCCAGCTATACAGCCAGTTGTTCGCCCAGCACACCGTATCCCCCTGGCAATGCAGACCCGAGTAAAAGCTGAGCTCGACAACATGACAAGAAAAGTTGTCATTACCCCCGTTTCTGACCCAACAGACTGGGTTTCATCAATGGTTGCAACACACAAAAGAGGCAGAGATGAAATAAGACTGTGCATCAACCCCAAAGACCTAAACACCACTTTAAAGAGACCCCAATGCATAGTGTGGAGGAAGTTGCCACCCAAATGTCAGGCTCAACCCTGTTTTCAGTGCTTGATGCTAAAAACTCCTTTTGGCAAATAAAACTCGACGAAAGGTCATCACTGCACGCCCCAGACAGATTTCTCCGCATGCCATTTGACATAAATTCAGCGAGCGAAGTATTTCAGCGTTCCATGGAACAACTGTTCGCTGGGTACCCATGCTGCTAATCTGAAGAAGGTGCTTGACTGCGCACGTGAGATCCAGCTTAGACTCAACCCGCAAAAGTGCAAGTTTCACCAAAGACGGAAGCAATCACAAACATGCTGGTCCCACGGGACTCCCCTGCTGTGCAACGATTTCTTGGCATGGTGACGGCTCCCACAACACCAGCAATCATTTGAAGATCTCAAGTCATGCCTATCCAGCTCACCAGTCCTGTCATACTTCAATGTGAAGAAACCAGTGACACTAACTTGTGATGCATCTCGCTACGTACTGGATGCAGCATGTTTGCAAGATGAAAAACCTGTCGCGTATGCATCCCTTACACTGACAGATACAGAATCTGGCTACACGCAAATCGAAAAAGAACTGCTTGCAGTTGTTTTTGCGTGCACTAAGTTTAAAGACTATATCTATGGCAAACACACAATCATCGAAACGGACCACCGACCCCTGGTCACAATACTGAAAAAAACAGATCCACTCCAGCCCGCAAGCAGTTCGAAAAAGAACTGCTTGCAGTTGTTTTTGCGTGCACTAAGTTTAAAGACTATATCTATGGCAAACACACAATCATCGAAACGGACCACCGACCCCTGGTCACAATACTGAAAAAAACAGATCCACTCCAGCCCGCCTACAGGCTTATGACATCACTCTGTTCTACAAAAAGGGTAAGCACATGTATCTGGCTGACACCCGATCACGAGCCCCAACCAGCACAGCTTCTCAAACATCGGGTGCTCACAACTCATGATGTCCATCAGTTTCATCTTCACAACGGATGGCCTTGTTGTCAAGGGGCACAGACCAGTTATTCCGAACTCACTGCAACGAAAGTACATGAAAATCATGCATAGAGGCCACCCAGGCATCGAGTCAACAAAGTGCAGAACCAGTGTTTTGGCCCCACCCAGTTCCCACACTTCCATGATCTACAGTCACCACCAACATCTTTGAGTGGCATGGTCAACAGTACTCTGTGCTAGTAGACTCATACTCAGGGTGGTTTGAAATAGATCTCCTCCGTGATGCTGCTTCTGCAACGGTTATAAAGAAGCTGAAAAGACACACCCTGATATCAGACAATGCCCGGCAGTAGGGATGCACCGAAAATGACACAAAAGTGCCATTTTCGGCCGAAACTTGTGATGATGCAACAAACTGCGCATCCAGCACGCAACCTATGAACTTTGTGTTTTTATGTGAAAATATATTTAATTTCATTGTCTTTCAGCAGCCAGTCAGTTGTAAGCCTGTATATTATTTGTTGTAATAGTCCTACAGAAAAAAAAATGTAAAAGGCATTATGTAATGTACACGAGTGGAGTCAAACTAAACATTTTGATACTTTTGTACTTGATTTGTTGCAATGATTGATTTTAGTGAAGTTAGTACACATCGTAGCTAAAAGTGCTACAGTTCTAATAATTGACATTTTTTTCGGTTTTCGGCAAGTATTTTCATTTCGCTGCATCCCTACCCGGCAGTACACGAGCCAACGTTTTCAGGAGTTTGCCAAGCAATGGGACTTTATCCACACCACCAGTAGTCCCGAATACCCACAGTCCAACGGACTAGCTGAACGTGCAGTCCGCAGCTCATGGAAAAGTCACACCGAGATGGAACAGATGTTTTCCTAAACATCAGGAACATTCCTCGCAACAAAATGCTAGGATCACCAACAGAATGTCTCGACAGACGCGCTTGACCTTTCCTGTCAACAACAGTCTGCCCCAAAGAGCACAGATCAGGTGTCTACACAACTTCAAAAGAAAAGACTCATACAAAAACAATACTACGATGCAACAAGCTGCCACCCCTCACAGAAGGACACGACTGGCTTGGCATGGTGAAGCAGATGTGCAAAGAGCCACGCTTCCTACATCGTGATGTCCAATGGAGGCGTTTACAGAAGGAACCACCGTCACATCATCCCTTCCAGCTCACTACTCATCCACCCAAGTGTCACACAGTGCTTCCCCACATGCTCATACTTTGGATTTGGCCTTGAAATCCGTCCTAAGGACTGAACTGAATGTTGACATGTTAAAAAAAGAGAAAGTTCAGTTATTGGTTTGCCTGCTCAATCCAGCACTGTAAGAGAGAGAGAAAATAAAAGACTGAGATAGTGCCGTAATTTTACATTCATTTTCATTATTCATTAGAAATAGCTAAATCTATGCAGGAATGTTTATATTAACTCTGTTATGTTACATTGCCAGAAATTGCATTATTTTGGAGAAGGCACAAACTACATATGTACCTAACCTCTTGCCACCAGCTAAGAGCAGTCACTGTAACCAAGAGTTAGAATTAAAAGCATTATAAACTACATCACAACCTCCTTACCCATTTCGACAGTGGGGTTATACAAAATATCATGTTCTTTCTCAAACTCAGAAGAGATTTTCAACAAGTGCTGCATCCACATACATGAGATGGTTAACAACCAATGTCCTCACAGTTAAACAGGGTGTGTCTTTGGTACAAGTCACCAATGTATACATTGAATAGAGCTGGAGAGAGAAAATGCCCCTTTGTCGGACACCATTGCAAACACAAAAAGGCTCTGCTGATCAGAGTCACCTGTGGCTCACTTTATAAGCATGATTCCACTAACACTCTGCCTTTGTCTTTTGGTTCTTCACCCAGTCATACATTTCCATTCACACACCTCATGTTATTATAGGTTAACTTTTAGCATTATTATTTACAATAAAAGCATTTTGTTTGGCCTAAACTTTGTCTCCTCTCATTCTTGTCATGGGCTTTGAGCTGGCCTATGACATTTTACATACATGTGTTGGTTTGCAAACTAAAAGACAAGGATCCATACCAAATTTCGTGGCACACCTCGATTGATTCAAGCTAAGATATTTTCGCACATATTCATGCCATGCCTTTTCTTACATCCCAACTGATTGTCACTTGTTGAGACAAACATTTCCAATCTAGTGTACAAAACAGTCTCAAGCACTTTTGAGAGAATGCTGGCAAGAGCAATTGGCCTGTAGTTATCCAAACTGTTTAGTTATGGTCAGGTAACTCACATTGATAGCAGAGGACATAATCTTTGCTATAAAGGTTTTAGCAGAAAATGTTTATGTAATTTTGCTCATATTTAGCCTATTTTCAGCTACATTTCACGTAACCTTAAATCTAAATATTGATGCTAGGTCTAAATGTGTAATTCTAAATGCTATATCTTAATCTCAATCATTATATCTATATGTTGAACCTAAATGTTTCAAATATGCTAATCAACCACGCCCCTCATAACCTCAACCAATACCCACACCACTGCCACAGGTGTATGGGGGATTATCACGCTTCCATGTTCCGGTTTGAAACACTAAAACGGCCCAGTTCAATGTCCCGAAGGTCTATCTGCGGCTCGCAAGCCGTAGATAGCGTGAATAAACGCCAACCCTGCTTAAATTTTCACGGATTCCAGACTGAAGTGATACTAAGGAAGAAGTGGATCAAATCTATTCTCCAGAGTGAAGGGCCGAACTTTATAATAAAACAATGTAGCATTAGCCAGCTAGCGTTTGCCGACGTGCTTAACTTTGTGCGTCTTAAAACACACATACATCTGAAAATCGGGTCTGTACTTCCCCGTTTCCAGTGGAACAACTGGGGACTGCCAAGGAAGGAGATGCTTTCAGATGCTTGTGTGTTTTCAGTCGCGTCATCAAGCTGGCTAGTGCTGGCCTGCTAACAGTAGTCCACCAGCTACTACTCTGTTTTACGCCAATGCCAAGTTTTCATTCCAGACTTAAAACGACACACGTTTGTTTGTGGCCGGCAGGCTAGCATTAGCCAGCTCGATAACGTGCCTAACTTTGTGCGGCTGAAAACACAAGCATCTGAAAGCATCTCCTTTCTTGGCAGTCCCCAGTTGTTCCACTAGAAACGGGGAGGTACAGACCCGATTTTCAGATGTTTGTGTGTTTTAAGACGCACAATGTAAGCACATCAGTAAACGCTAGCTGGCCCCTATCTTAGCATGCTGTGAAGTGCCGGTGTTGTGGCAAATCGATCGCTTTGATCCAGCATCACTTCAGTCTGGATTGAAAACTTAAGTATGTTTGGAGATTTAAACAGTATAACAGAGCAGGAACGGCTGTTGTTAAAATGGGCCGGAAGAGGAAATGCCCAAATACCGGGAAGTTCTGGTAAGCGTGATAATCCCCTATTGGTTGAGGTTATGAGGGCGTGGTTGATTAGCATATATTTGAAACATTTAGGTTTTAATCATTAAAATTTGGATTTAGATATATCTTAATGCTCCGACCACAGCTTGACCTAGATTCTCCAAATAAGGTGTAGCCAATCAAAATGAAGTCAACGTGGTCTCCGGGTAAAGCTCATATCATCACTGGACCCAACTGTATTACTGAGGAAGTGAGGTCTGGCGTTTCAAAACAATACTCCGCTGTCAAAAATGCAGTTTTTCTTTGGAGTATTTACATACGCAGTAATGCCAACAACATAAACTAGTTTTTACTATGTCATCACTCCTTTAAGATTTACATATTAGATTTAAGGTTGCATTAAATGTCAGGGAAAATAGGCTATGAGCAAAATTTATAGTAAAATCAATCAATGCTCAGCTTTTATGCTGTCAAGCCCTCAGTCATAAACATTCTCAATGACGATATTGAATAGGTCACTATCGTGTCGGCGCCTTAGTTCTACAATATTTTCTTAGCCACACACACCTTTAATATGAGATGGCAGTGGCGTTTTAGCATTGTTCATTACTCTGAAGTTTTCAGGCAAGGGAATCTGCTCTCATTGTATTAACATTTCTTTTTATATAATGAAGAGCATATTTAAATTTGCCATTAGTTGTTCTCTTAAGCTCAAATAGAAGCCCCTGTCTTGGCTTCCCTGTTTCATGCCAAAGTTTAAAAGCTTCTCTAGCTACAGCATGTTGTTCAGCAACAGATTCATTCCATCCAGGTTTAACATAATGACGTTTGGATTTCTGTTTCTGAAAACACACATTATTGTCTTTGAGGACTTGTATGATTTTCTCATATGGTGCACCTTCCACAGTTAGTACATGTCACTGCCTCCCTGGTAGTTGGACCATCTACTGTACAGCAACTCATTCATTAACATCACTTTCTGTAGACCAATCAGGCTGGCTGTATGCCTGACATCAACATTTAGAGAAATACTCAATGGTATACGATCAGACACAGCATATCCGTACAAAATCTCAACGTGACCCAAAGAAGCATGGGCATCTGCCGTGCAAACACAATGATCAATCAAGGAGGTGGAATGCCAAGCTTCACTAATATAGGTAAAGCTACTCTGATACCCTGAGGTATTATTTTCAAGTTGCACCTATTTTTTAATAAATTAAAAAAGGAAACCATATTAATAAATTTATTAAAGAACTAAAACTCAAGTTTGACTAGTCATAGTTGTAAAAGCCGTCATTAAGTAACTGCTACCTGTATAAATTTAAACAAGTATGACGACATGTCATTGACACCTTTGCGGTTTTATGGTGTCATCTACAAAGACTTGTCTAAGTAAGGGAACATCAGTTTCTCAGTTCCAATCCTTTTTTCTGCAGAAACAAAAACGAACTACAGCAGAAAAATGTCAGAAAAACAACTCTATAGTCAGAACAATATGTACATCAATGGAGTTGGGAGTAAAGGTGCATTATTATAGGTTCGGTCAAGGCCTACAGTAACTTACTATAAACTTCGTCACCAAACTACAACATTAGATATGTGCAGAGTAAAGAGGGAGAAAAGAAGAACGTAAAGAAGTGCTCCCACATGATCGTGTTTCCCAGCAACCATTGTACAATAAAACTCAGTGGACATGTGTTCGACTACATTCAGATTTGGCATTTAAAACTACTTTGGTTTTCACGTTGACAGCTGTCATCCTCAAAATTATTCATACCCTCCGATTAAAGAAGGGGGGGGGAAAAAATCAACCGTTGTTGAAATTGACAAAAGCAATCATAAAAATTCTATGAAAATCAGGACATTGATTTTGAATTGAAGTTCAACAAAAAATAGAACCAGCATAATGGGGCTCCGAAGCTAAAATTTTGTTGAGACAATCATTGCAATCAGGTGTCTTCAGTGATGATCAGAGACTTTTACACCTGTTGACAGGTATGTTGGTCTACTGTCTAATGTATCTGACTCTGGTGGGGCTCGTTTTCTTTGGATAATTGCTGGTTTCAGATGAAACTGAAATTAAATGCTTACTTGTCACATTGAATTCATGCATGCAAAACAGGAACATTATGAAACAATAAATCAAAATAGTTTTCAGGTGTCGTTCCAGGAGCACATTCAACAGTAGAATCATCTTCAGCACATATTCCTGTCAAACTCTGGATGTTCCTAAAATCACATGTGCAACAAGTCACCCATGTATAAAATCATCCTCCGACTATCCAGACATGCATGGTAGGAGCACTATAAATTGCCCCTGAGAGTGAATGAAAGCCTGATAGGTTGTCTGTCTGTGTGTTGGCTCTGCAACAGAAAGGCAAACTGTCCAGGGTGTATCCTGCTTCTTGCCCAATAATAGGGCTGGGCGATATGGACGATATATCACAATATATACACACACACACCGGTAATTTAACCCCATATTGTCTGACAATTTCATTTCATATCGAACACCTGTTTTTTAACATTGAAACATGTTTAGCGTAAAGTTATCGCTCCACTGCAGTGATGGAACTGACAAAACACTGGTTTGAAACGTTTGTAAAAATTGAAGTAATTCAAGATAGTTTGCTGCTTTTTTTTTTATAATTTCTTTGTAAAAGTCTTGGGGAGGATCGTCTTCCAGGCAGTTTGAATAATAGGGGTGGGAAAAAATATCGATACACTGAAATATCATATTTTCAAATGACAATTCCATATCTGTATTTAAAAATGCAGAATAGATTTATTTTACCAATGAAACCTTGCAAGATATTTTATGAAATCTCATGAAATTTTAATAGTAAAATCTACTCATACCGTGTTTTTAAATACAGATATGGAATTGGCATATGAAAATATTGTAATAGTTCAGTATCAATATTTTTTCCCCCCTTATTAAACAATCAGGTGACCCCTTCGTAGTCAGTCGAGGTGCAGCCGGGTCACTACGGAAAAATAAAGCTAAAACATTTGCACAACTAATTCCCCGATATAACGATGTGTGTAAATATCAGTATATCGCACAGCCCTAGCTAATAGCTGGGATAGGCTCCAGCTACACCGCAGTCCTGCACACGTATGGTTAATGAAGAAACAGGTGGATTTAATATAGAGTGTAAACATCACTTTCAAGGCTTTTTACCATATTCAGCAGTTTTCAGCTGGGATAACATGATTCCTATTCCAGTTAATGTGCAATTAATATTTTTCAGATACAGCAGTTGAGCTCCATTCACAGGATTCTCTAGTTACCATCAGATGATTGATGGATTTTAAAGAATCATGAAATCAGTCGAGGTATTGGAGATTTCAGACATAATGACAATTGCTGTGCAGAGGTGTAAAAAGATTATAAGTCAAGCTTTTGTTTACATGTCAAATCAACGGCTGGACGAACAAAGTGAGCATCAATCTGCTCCTCTTCAGGAGAAAGTGAGAGAAGAGAGAATGCATAAAGCCTCAGTCAAGTACACAAAATAAGAGTCCTTAAAAACAGGTTTCAGATTGGTTGTCTTTATTGGATGTTAAAAGGAATTACACTGTTTCTCCAGGTGGTGCTGAAGGCTGCTTTGGTCATCAAGGCCGGCTCCACACTTCAATTCTCTTCATCTAAAACAAGAAAAAAAAATCAGAACAGGATCAACATGGAGGCTGCACAGAGTTCCAGGACTTTTACAGCTGCTACAGTACGAGTCAAGTTGTTTCTACATAGATTAATAAATTCCACCCCAAGCTTTTGGAGACATGTTATTTTCCACAACTGTACCTTCCATTTTGTGCAGCGATGAAATAGAAGCTGCCGTTTAAAAGGCAGCTGAAAACAAAAGAATGTGTTCATTGTTTAACCTGTTTGCATTCAGCCACAATGAAGAAGCAGAGGGAGGAAAAATAATTTTCCAGGACACGTGGGAACCCTGACAACAGCGTGAAATCACAAAAACTTCCTTTCAAGTTAAATTCTGGGGAAATCAAGCAACTGAATTATACCTTCTTCTTCCTCCTCCTCATCATCTTCCTCTTCCTCCTCCTCTTCATCAGAACTGAAGGTCCCATCGGGCAGGCTGTACACCCGGATCACTTGCTGTTTAACAAGAAGCAGAGTATTAACGGGTTAGGGGTTACCGGACAGCCATGTCTGCTTCAGAGCGACAGCCCACCTTGTTGGGGTCCTTGAGGATCAGGTATTTGCCCTCGTCCAGCTTGCGGCAGATATCGATGACGCAGCGGAGGATTCCCCAGGCGTTCTCCATGCTCAGGTTGATCTGGCTGGCGAACTCATTGGGTTTAAACTGCTGGGTTCCCAGGATGACGTGGCGAGCCGAGTCCTTCACGTGGTACCGAGACACGTACCTGCAGGCAAACAGCATCATCAGCCCTACTTTCCTTCATTTAATCACTCGTTCCTAACAGACCCACCATCATCAGTCTCCTGACACAAGCGGGTGGAAAAACTCACCCCAGCTTGAGGTACTCTGACCCGGCCAGCATGGCGCAGCAGGTCCAGCGGGCCAGTTTGTAGCTGTTGTTTTTCAGCTCGGTGGCCAACACGGCGCCTCTCTGGGAGTCCAGCTTCTGACGCCAGTCCACTCCGTTACAATACTGGTGGAGACAACACATTAATTATACATCTCTGTAGCTATTAAATGGGAATAACAATCTGTCGTCATTATGCTTGACCAGTAAATTTACATCTTATAAAAAAAATGACCAACTGGAACCAGTTTGTCTTTAAACTGATGCTGAAAAGCCAACAGTTACATCCATCAACACTGCAGCCACATCTGATCTAACAAGCTGATCACAGACCAACTCTGACAAAAGATTTGTCATTGAATGAGAGAATCATGTTTATTTTGTGGCTTTAGCTTTTTAAGAAAAACTAATTCAGTCTTCAAACCAAAAATGAAACCAGACTGAAGGTGCAACTCAGCCTGACCATGATCTGTTTGACTCCAAGTTCAAACTAATAAATCCTACGAGTCATATCAACGTGTCCAAAGGGGAAAATCTGAATAAATATAATTTTTCTGACTTTAAAATAATTAATTTTCAGGAAAAATCAAACAAGTCTGCCACTTTTCAAAGCCACTAAACCCAGTCCCCCTACCCTGGAGTCCCACTCGTTGAGGGTTTTGATGTTGACGAAGGAAACTTCTCCGTTGGCTCCGGTCATCACTCCATCGTGCTCACAGCGGATGATCAGATCAATATCCTCCCCGAGCTTCCAGTGACGGTACCTGAAGCACAAACAGCTTGTGAGCCAGACGCCACCACATATAATGATGATGGATCCATCTGCAGGTAAAACACCGACCTGTAGGCGACGGACGCCACCTCACTCTTGTCCATATCCTCCTCCACAAATGGGTTGGAGTTGGGAAACTTGTGTCTCTCCCCACCCTGAACAAAATAAAGTTAACACGACACTATCTCACAGGGAAACCACCAGAGTGACTGTGTGTGTGACGGTGTGCGTTTTTACCATGCGTAAACACTGCTGGCTGAAGTTGTGGTTGATGTATGTGGCCTCCATCGCCAGGTTGCGAGGAGAGTTGAAGGAGTTGCCCTCATCCTGGGGAGGCTCGTTGGCAGTCTCACTCACCGTTAGTAAATCTGGGAGGGAGAGTTTCAGCTAGTTTAAATATTGCGACAGAGCAAATGTTTTAATAACAGGAAATGATGTCACCATGCAGGTAATGAGGACATAGATTTGTCAAATACTGTATTTCAGCAGTACATGTGGAGGCATTACATTAATACAATATTTCTGGTTCTCTGCTGCTTCATCTGCAGATCTGACTGTACCAAACAGTCTTTGTCTTTCTTTGGTTTTCATTTACGACACAAATACTCCATACTACAGAACCCCATGCCTGAGACTAACTGGCATCATGGTTTATCAGGAGATGAAAGCAGCGGATGATGATTCAGAGGCAAAATCCATATCTACAGAGCCTCTGATCACATCAGCAGAGAAAAACACTCGTGGCAACTTCCAGGACAGACACCCGAAGAATAACACAAACTAAAAACCCCTCAAGATCAACTTCTGGAGTGTGGATCTCATTTCTTGATATTTATTCCACTTATATCCAGCACCAGCTCCTGACTGATATGAAGGCGCAGTCAAACGATGTTATCCGTGGTCACGTTTTATTAAAGGCCTCCTTCCACTGAAAACCCGTTTAACTTGCTCTTTCTGAAATACGGAGGGTTTCCCCTTGTTTACTTACACATGCTGACTTGCTAGCGTTGCTTTCTCATCAGAGAAACAATACGAAGAAAAGAGCGAATCGGGAACAGCCTCACACTTCTACGTCACATTGCAAATAGCATATCCCACGTGGGGTTTCTATCTGTCCATTGGAAGGCAGGTAACCCTCCACTACACACTAGAAGTAAAGACGGCACGACTGTAGCTTCGGAGTTGAGAAGCTAATTAGCTAACTGTTTGTCGGCTCTATTTCCTGTCTGTAACGAAATAAGAGCGGAGGGCGGAGCTTCCTTCATACACTGATGGGAGGCAGCCAATCAGACAGAAATTCATGAGAAGGACCTGGAAAAGCTGCCGTTGGACCACAAGCCACTCTTCTAGTATACAAATACAGCTGGATACAAAGATACCAGAAGGTTTTTTTTTAAACAGAAACGATGCAGAATGCATTCAATAATAATGGAGAACACAGAAATATTAATGAAATGACCATGGAAGTACAACTTTAAAGATCTCCTTCCACTGAAAACCACTTTAACTTGCTCCTTTTGAAATACGGAGGGTCACCCCTAGTTACATACACATGCTGCGCTTGCAAGTGGTGCGTCACCTCCACTAGCTGTGTTTCCTATTCATAGAAACAATACAGAGAAGGGAGCAAATCAGCTATAGATGCCCTCACTGCTGCAAAACATGCAGCTGTGACATAACGTTCCCCTTCTTCTTTTGTGACAGATAACTCACAATAAAATTCAAGGCTGACATGCAACAATGATTCTGACCTCAGTCTTTAAAAGTACGTGACTAAAATGTGTTGGTGAAATCAGCCTCCCATGTCTGAAAACCTCAGAAGTCTCACCAAAGTCAGAGTTGTCCCTCTTGTCAAAGAACAGCTTGTTGCCCACTCTCTGCACGATGATGTCCCAGGAGTTGACTGAGCGTGTGCAGCACATCAGGGTGGCCAGGATGGCATCGGTGGCAAACACGTTGCCCTGAGTCTTAGCCAGCTGGAGACAAAATCAGGTTGTGATGTTGATAAACACAAAGAAAAAGCGGAGCAGCTTTTTGTGAGGAGACTTTTTCTACCTTGCGGATAACAGGATCATCGGTGGTTGTGACAGTGTGGAAAATCCTCTTGATGCTTTTCAGCTGTTTCTCGTTACGGGTGGTGATGCGATCAAAAGCCTTGTCGTAGTACTCCAACGCACCACAGCACTCGCTGCAGGAAACAGAAGAAAGGCTCACCATCGTTGCATTTCCCTCTAAGACTGATGCACTGAAGCTGAGCTCCACCTACATGTCAACAGGGTCAGACACCTCCATGTATCTCATCTTCATCAGTCTGGGGAAGTCCATCTCCTCCTTCACCTCCCAGTCACTCCTCACCTCCACAGAGGAGTCTCTGGGCTTCAGCTGGGCCTTGATGAGCACAGGTAGCAAGAAAAAGGTCAAATATGAGCCAAAACTTTCGCAGTATAAAACACACAGAAGTATCAGCAATTATTTCTTCTTTTATCATGAATACCTGTGATTTTTGGTCCCACTTTTGACGGACACCAAACTGCTTCTGAAACTTCTTCTGCAGGCGCATGCGATCTCTGGAAAGACAAAAAACCTCAGATTAATCCTCGTCTTTAGACCAGGGGTGTCTAAAGTCGGCCGCTGTCCTGCAGGTTTTGGATGTTTCCGCACCTGAATCAGGTGTACGGTGTACATTTTAGGACATCCTTGTCCTCAGAGTCAAGTGTCAGTACAAAAGTCATCAGGTATCAGGAAAAAGTTGTCAGGTGTCAGACAAAATGTCCTCAGAGTCAGACCAAACGTTGTCAGAAAAAAAAAGTAACCGGAAAAAACTTTACTTTTAAAAAAAAAAATTTCAATTAACTTTTTTTTTTTCTTCAATGAAGCAGTTTCTATAAGGACGGTGGGGGGGCAGTCCCCCCTGCATAGGCTAGTTCCACTCTTCCTCGCGGGTCTCCACACAGAGCGCCCCCCAAGACGAGGCTGTCATTTCCTGCCAAATGCTTGTTTGTCCAGTGAAGACCGATGTGTTAATCAGTGATGGATGTTCCTCCATCTATGCCATTAACCTGCATCTGCTCAGATGCACCACTGATTGTTTTTATTGGGAAAAATCCAAGAGAGAGAGAGAGGAGGGGGTGTTCCCCCTCCTATAACCGGTTCCATCCTTCATTTCCTCGCGGCTCTCTACGGCCGGTTGGCCCAGCCCTGCTTGACCCGACCCGCAGTGCCATAAGACGCGGCTGTCATTTCTTGCCAAAGCCGCCTCCTCTCCACTACGTCGCCGCTCCCATATTCCTTTCATCAGCACCGAGGGCCCTCCCTCTCCCCATCCTGCCTCAGTTGGCTTTTGACAATCACCCCATAGTGTAGCCACAAAAAATATATTCTGTACTTGGTGTGCTAAATTTGGTTTAACACAAAACGTCTCCACACAATCCGTGTATGGTTTGTTCTTTGGTTTTTCCGTTTCAAAATAAAATCTCAAAAAAATAAAAATAACTATGTAGTTTTTTGCTTTTTCTGTTTTTAAACCCTAAATGAAAAAACATAAAACCAAAATAATTGAAAATCCACAGTGTTTGATTTTTACTTCAGTCATAAATAAAACACACTTGTTTGTTTAGTACAGCCTATCATAAAAAGGCTATCATATCACATAATGTCATGGGTTTTTATTGTGAAAACTGACACTTAAGGCTTTGAAATGTGGAGCAGGCAATGAACTACTAAATCTTTTAATGAAGAAACCGTGCATGCAGTAGATCAGAGAAAAATCTCTGTACTTCATGGCTACTGCTACACAAAGAAAGTGGACATGGTCAAACATCACACCCTTATGATGGAAAGGATGTCTCCATGTTGGCTTTTCAATGTAGCTGGTGGGAAGTGGAGTCAAAAGCAGACGTGACACTCATGGTTTAACAGTTTATTTCAAAGAAGCAGTTTCAATTATCCACAGGCAGCAAACCAAACATGGCGTCATCCTTTTACTGGTGCTCAGCTGTCTACTCGAAAAATAAAATGACTATTCAAAAAAATATGAACATGGTTACGCAAAATAATCTGGTCAGTGAAAACAAATTAATCTTCCCTCAGAACTGAATGCTTAGTTTTCATTAGACACTTTTCTCCTCCATAGTTGGCCTACCTGGGAAGTGATCAAAGCGCAGCATGTGACGGGGTCGGACTGGATAAATAACCGTTTGCTTGTTTATTATTCACTAACTGTTCTAACTTTAGCTGGGCTGTTGTTGTCGTAACTGTAGCAACAATAGCCCAATGATATGATCCTTGTGAAGTCGTAGCCGACTGAGAATCCAACCACAACAGAGACGCTCGTGGAAAGGGGCACCAGGAGGAAAGCTCGGCGCTCCACGGCACGTCACACTCAGTGATATTCCTTGTTTATAATGAATTCAGTTTTTAATGTTTCGTGATTACTGATTTGACAGGACTGTATGCTGCACAATAGCAGCACGTGAGCATGAAGTGCAATTAACACTGATTGGCTGCGCAAAGATTTATGAAATGTGTATCACATGCTGGGCAGTGTTACTCACTGTTTTACTGCAGTTACACCTGCTTGTTGCACTTGTCACCCAATTGGCTGCTTTGAAAAATGGTACGAAATAAATTATGTCTTTATTTTAAAAGTCGAGTTGGATTTTATTTCGTGCTCGGAGAGCAGAGGAAAGGTGTGCAACCGCATGGCACTGCTCAAAGACCTCGTTCACACCGCAGTTCTTCATGCTCTGATTTTTTCTCATCCATTTTTTTTGTGCAGGTGTTCACATTACATTTCTAAATGTGGCCTGTCTACCAACTGCAATATGAACAGCTGACGCTTCTGATGTGACACGCATGCAACAGTGTTCATGGTAACCAATGCAAACAAACATGGAGGTCATCGGCATTGCAGCTCACATTGAAAGCAATTTGTGGCGGCAGTCAGCAAAAGAATGAGCGAGTTTTGTAAAGACGGAGGAAGAAGTGAAACATCCTTGTGATGACGTCTCTGTGTGGAACAACGGTTGCAACATCTGTAGCTACAGAGGGGTGTGTGGATGAGTGTCGGAGCAGGATGGTGGATGAGGATGTTTCAGATCAGATGTTCTGAGGAAATCTCATCTCTCCAGAGATGTGACGTCACCAAGCATTTCAGCCGCGGTAGAAATAAACTCACAGATCAGCTGATATCAAGTGGGGGGGCGGGGGGCCTATGCTGCACATTTATCACTGCTATTCTCTCTACCTGCTGCAGGCAGCGTCCCTTTACCGGATGCATTTCACACGCTTTTCTCTTCTGGCCTCATCCACAGCGGTGCGCCTCCTCCGCGCGTGCACACCCTCTCTCTTACGTTCACACACTGAGCTGATGGACCACATAAAGGCTTCCCACAACACTTTCATCAGTTTCCAGGTTGATGTTCAACCAGAGCCAGAATAATATGATTTAACTCTTCAGTCCATACCTTACATCCATGGTCCGTCTCCTCTGGTGTAGAAATAAGGACGTCCCCCTCGGTCTCAGAGGTCGGATGGATGTGACATGCCCGTACAGACCGCAATTGCTTCCACACAGATCAGATATGTATCCGATTCAATACCACATTTAGCCTGAATCCGATCCAAAAATGTCACATTCAATGCAGCTTGCGCTGTTCACACGGTCAGAAGCTGATCAGATATGCGTCACATTTGAGATCGGATTCAGGTCATATTAACCTGCGTGTAGCCAGAAGGACAGAAAAGATCACCATAATCTTCCATTTTAAAATAAGATAACATAAACTTTATTGTCCCACAAGGGGTAATCTGTCTTGGGCTTTTAGAATCACATAAAATACATTTTAATTAAATAGTCATTAATTAGCCTATTTTTCAAATGCCAAGGAGCCACATCAGCGACCCCTGGCCTATATCATATTAATTCTTGTTTTTAGAAGACAACTACGCCATAAGTGTAACAACCGGTAGCGAGATGTTACTAACCTAAAGAAGCGCACACCCACACACGTGGTGATTAAAAGTAGCTATAGCCTAAAAAAAACTTTAGTAAAAGTAATCAAATAAACTAATAAAATAGAAGTAGTAAAATATCAAAGGGTCTAAAATGGCTGTGTCTGTGGCTCCCTCCCTTTGGTGCCTGCGCACCTCAGACCATCGGCCTCCTCGGGACACCACGGCCGCTTTTCTGACTCTGGGCAGCCGCTCTCACGGCGGCCGTCCTCCAGCTCACGGCAGCCACACCTCTCCGCTCACCACCATCACCTGAGCCCTCTGAGCCCGGGCATCCGCCACTCAACTGCTGCGCCTTCTTCTCCAACGTTTTCCCCCATCAGTCCTCTCTCGTCTGTTTGCTGTCCACACATCGGCTTAAAAACAGCTGTTATCAGTTTGATCGGGGGGGGGGGGGGGGGGGGTGTGTGCCCTCCCTCCAGCTGCTGCCAATCAGTACGAACCATACACAATCTGTGTATGGTTTGTACTTTGGTTTTTCCGTTTCAAATTGGCAGTGCCAGGTGCTGCCAATCACCTGGAGGGTGATTGGCAGCACCTGGAGGGAGGGCACCCCCCCTAATCAAACTGATAACAGCTGTTTTTAAGCCGATGTGTGGACAGCAAACAGACGAGAGAGGACTGATGGGGGAAAACGTTGGAGAAGAAGGCGCAGCAGTTGGGTGGCGGATGCCCGGGCTCAGAGGGCTCAGGTGATGGTGGTGAGCGGAGAGGTGTGGCTGCCGTGAGCTGAAGGACGGCCAGAGTCAGAAAAGCGGCTGTGGTGTCCCGAGGTGCGCAGGCGCCAAAGGGAGGGAGTCACAGACACCGCCATTTTAGACCCTTTGATATTTTACTACTTCTATTGTATTAGTTTTGTTTATTTGATTACTTTTAATAAAGTTTTTTTGAGGCTAAAGCTACTTTTAATCACTGCAAGTTGCATATTGGAGAGAATCACCACGTGTGTAGGTGGGTGCGTGGGTGTGCGCTTCTTTAGGTTAGCAACATCTGGCTACCGGTTGTTACACTTATGGCGTAGTTGTCTTCTAAAAGCAAGAATTAATATGATATAGGCCAGGGGTTGCTGATGCGGCTCCTTGGCATTTGAAAAATAGGCTAATTAATGACTATTTAATTAAAATATATTTCATTTTGGTTTGTTCGCTTTGATAATGTGATTCTAAAAGGCCAAGACAGATTACCCCTTGTGGGACAATAAAGTTTATGTTATCTTATTCTAAAATGGAAGATTATGGTGATCTTTTCTGTCCTTCTGGCTACACGCAGGTAAATGTGACCTGAATCGGATACGTATCTGATCTGTGTCAAAGCAATCGCGGTCTGTACGGGCATGTCGCATCCATCCGACCTTTGAGACCGAGGACGACGTCCTTATTTCTGCACCAGAGGAGACGGACCATGGATGTAAGGTATGGACTGAAGAGTTAAATCATATTATTCTGGCTCTGATTGAACATCAACCTGGAAACTGATGAAAGTGTTGTGGGAAGCCTTTATGTGGTCCATCAGCTCAGTGTGTGAACGTAAGAGAGAGGGTGTGCACGCGCGGAGGAGGCGCACCGCTGTGGATGAGGCCAGAAGAGAAAAGTGTGTGAAATGCATCCGGTAAAGGGACGCTGACTGCAGCAGGTAGAGAGAATAGCGGTGATAAATGTGCAGCATAGGCCCCCTCCCCCGCCCCTCAATGATATCAGCTGATCTGTGAGTTTATTTCTACCGCGGCTGAACTGTTTGGTGACGTCACATCTGTGGAGAGATGAGATTTCCTCAGAACATCTGATCTGAAACATCCTCATCCACCATCCTGCTCCGACACTCATTCACACACTCCTCTGTTGGTACAGATGTTGCACACCGTTGTTCCACACAGACACGTCATCACAAGTATGTTTCTCTTCTTCCTCCGTCTTAACAAAACTCACTCATTCTTTTGCTGCCTGCCGCCACAAATTGCTTTCAACGTGAGCCGCAATGCCGATGACCTTCATGTTTGTTTGCATTGGTTTCCATGAACACTGTTACATGCGTGATGTCATTTGTGTTAAACTGAGCATGCGTGTCACATCAGAAGCATCAGCTGTTCATATTGCAGTTGGTAGACAGGCCACATTTAGAAATGTAATGTGAACACCCGCACACACACAAAAAAAATGGATCTGAGAAAACAAATCAGAGCATTACGACCTGCGGTGTGAACGTAGTCTTTGAGCAGTGCCATGTGGTTGCACACCTTTCCTCTGCTCTCCGAGCACGAAATAAAATCCAACTTGACTTTTAAAATAAAGACACAATTTATTTCGTACCATTTTTCAAAGCAGCCAATCGGGTGACAAGTGCAACAAGCAGGTAACTGCAGTAAAACAGTGAGTAACACTGCCCAGCATGTGATACACATTTCATAAATCTTTACGCAGCCAATCAGTGTTAATAACTGCACTTCATGCTCATGTGCTGCTATTGTGCAGCATACAGCCCTGTCACATCAGTAATCACGAAACATTAAAAACTGAATTCATTATAAACGAGGAATATCACTGAGTGTGACGTGCCGTGGAGCGCCAAGCTTTCCTCCTGGTGCCCCTTTCCGCGAGCGTCTCTGTTGTGGTTGGATTCTCAGTCGGCTACGACTTCACAAGGATCATATCATTGGGCTATTGTTGCTACAGTTACGGCAACAATAGCCCAGTTAAAGTTAGTACAGTTAAAGTGAATAATAAACGAGCAAACAGTTATTTATCCAGTCCGACCCCATCACATGCTGCGCTTTGATCACTTCCAGGTAGGCCAACTATGGAGGAGAAAAGTGTCTAATGAAAACTAAGCATTCAGTTCTGAGGGAAGATTAATTTGTTTTCACTGACAAGATTATTTTGCGTAACCATGTTCATATTTTGTTAAATAGTCATTTTATTTTTTCGGGTAGACAGCTGAGCACCAGTAAAAGGATGACGCTATGTTTGGTTTGCTGCTTGTGGATAATTTAAACTGCTTCTTTGAAATAAACTGTTAATCCATGAGTGTCACGTCTGCTTTTGACTCCACTTCCCACCAGTTACATTGAAAAGCCAACACGGAGACATCCTTTCCGTTATAAGGGTGTGATGTTTGACCATTGTCCACTTTCTTTGTGTAGCAGTAGCCATGAAGTACAGAGATTTTTCTCTGATCTACTGCATGCACGGTTTCTTCATTCAAAGATTTAGTAGTTCATAGCCTGCTCCACATTTCAAAGCCTCAAGTGTCAGTTTTCACAATAAAACCCATGACATTATGTGATATGATAGGCTTTTTATGATAGGCTGTACTAAACAAACAAGTGTGTTTTATTTATGACTGAAGTAAAAATCAAACAGTGGATTTTCAATTATTTTGGTTTTATGTTTTTTCATTTTAGGGTTTAAAAACAGGAAAAAACTACATAGTTATTTTGTTTTTGCGATTTTATTTTGAAACGGAAAAACCAAAGAACGAACCATACACGGATTGTGGTCCGAGTATCAAAGTATAAATCGCTTTTCTGACAAAACTGAAAAAAACGGAAACAGTGCCCCTTTTTCCGTTTTGAACCAAAAACGGAAAAACGTTTTTTTGCTGTCATTATATGGAGTTTATTTTGTTTTTTAATAGAAATCAAGAAAAAAAATAATCTGAAAGAAGAAAACAGTTTTGAATCCAAAATAAAAAATATTGAGAGAACAAATTTGCACACTGATAGCAAAGAATGATGTGATTTGAGACTAAAGAAAATGTTTTGAAGGAAAATATTTTGTAATAGAATAAATAAAAATAAATTGACATTTGGAAAATTATTTTCAAGGGAAAAAAGCTCTCAAATATATATTTTTACTCTCAAATAGCGTTTTTTTGCATTCAGAGTGAAAACATTTTCTCTAAAAAAAATAATTTCTCTCTCAAAACTTTTTCCTTCTCGCTTTCAAAACCTAAGTCTTTGCTCTCGATTCAGAATTTTTCTCACGATGTGAAAACTGTGTCATGCCTGTGTGCCTGTGTTCCTATTGGCCAGTCTCAACAGAACTGACAGCCGGGTGGTGATATTCTGGGTAAAGGTGGTGACGCCTTCCTCGTTAATATTCATGAGGAAACTCTCGCTGAACCAAACGTACTGATCCAGCAGCACATTTAGAAGGACTCAGACTAGCGCTTTCTAAACGGTTAATAAATGCTGCTGCTGCTTTGGGAAACATGGATGCACATCGCTGCGTCTTTCATAAAAGTTAATAAAATAAGCAACCGTGTTATAGTTATACGTGTACACTTTTAGACATCGACTCGGGTGGAGTGGCTGCAGCCTCAGCCCTGCCAGTGTCTGACGAGACGTGTTAAAATTTTCGTTGCCGAGACTGGAGGAAAATGTCAGTGTTTGGTCTATCAGACATTCATAAGATGCAGGAAATTCCTGCTTATTGTGCATTAATCTGTCTGTCAAAAGCTTAAAAAAAAAGTAGTGCATCATCTTTTTGTTTGGACGCATCGACCACCACTTGGCGTGCGGCAGTTCTGCACAGGTTTTACCAACTCGCATCCGCTGGAACCGAGACCCACTAACCGCGGCTCTCCCTGTCAGACCTGAGCAACACGTCAATTCCCAAATGTAGGAACCGTGATATTAATTAACTGACTGCCACCTGAGGAGAAGGATTCCTCTCCTGACTAACTGGATCCAGCAGGATAAAAGGCGGTGTGCGGACAGACTGAGAGCGGAGGAGGCGTAGGCGGCGCAGAGAGATGGCAGCGGCGACTGAGAAGTGCGGCTTGGGAGCTGGAGCCGCTCCTCCGGGACCGGGCAGCCGCTCTGACCGTACGCCTCTCCGTGGGTCCGCGGGAGCGGCTGTTGAAGTCCCGGGGGGGCCTATGGCCTGATGGGTGCGGCTGCTGTCGACTCTGTAGCCTACTGAGCCCAGCAGGAGCCGGGAGAAAGAGCGAGACGCCGACCACCGCAAAGCCTTTTAGTCCATTTTAGTCTTTCTTTTAGTTCCTTTTATTTCACTACTTTATATTTGGGCATTTTACTTAGGTTAGCTATTTATTTAATCACGTAGGCCTGTTCATTTGAACTTAGTTTTATTCATTTTATTTCTGAATCAAGTTTTGTTTTAACCACAGGCTCCCTGCTGGCGATGCCTCTTTCTTCCTCCTCCTCTAGCAGTCGCCGGTATCAGGAAAGAACCACACGTCACACACACAGGTGAGGCAGCATCAACCAAGCTGCTTCACTGCTTTAGTCAGAAACGATTAAATGATTATGGACACACTTGCAACAGCCTATCCATTACGCGCTGATGTGCGCCGTCTCTGCGCGCCTCTCCACTTCTGTAGCTGAACTAAACCACGCACATTGCCACAGATCAATTTTATATTGAAAAAAAATAAATTGCAGAAAGGGGTTATGGGTTATTAGAAGTGTGTCCATAATAATTTAATCGTTTGACCAAAGCAGTCAAGCAGCTTGGTTGATGCTGCCTCACCTGCGTGTTGTGCATATGTGCACCAAAGTCCTGCAACAATTCGGATACCTGACGGATAACCCGCAAAAACGCTGTTAAGCAGATACAATGTGAAAGATTAATATCACGGTTCAGGTGAGGGCGGATATTTATGCAGTTCGGGCGGGTCGCAGTGAAAATAAGTTTGTTTTTCGTTGGACATGACGTGTTTTAAACATCAGACCGGGATCATTTCCAGCAGACAGAGACAGTGCTGGTAATGTGAAGCAGAACGGGAACAAAGTGGCAAAATGGCAGATTAATGCACAATAAGTAGGAATTTCCTGCATCTTATGAATGTCTGATAGACCAAACACTGACATTTTCCTCCAGTCTCGGCAACGAAAATTTTAACACGTCTCGTCAGACTCTGGCAGGGCTGAGGCTGCAGCCACTCCACCCGAGTCGATGTCTAAAAGTGTACACGAATAACTATAACACGGCTGCTTATTTTATCAACTTTTATGAAAGACGCAGCGATGTGCATCCATGTTTCCCAAAGCAGCAGCAGCATTTATTAACCGTTTAGAAAGCGCTAGTCTGAGTTCTTCTAAACGGGCTGCTGGATCAGTACGTTTGGTTCAGCGAGAGTTTCCTCATGAATATTAACGAGGAAGGCGTCACCACCTTTACCCAGAATATCACCACCCGGCTGTCAGTTCTGTTGAGACTGGCCAATAGGAACACAGGCCCGCCCATGACACAGTTTTCACATCGTGAGAAAAATTCTGAATCGAGAGCAAAGACTTAGGTTTTGAGAGCGAGAAAGAAAAAGTTTTGAGAGAGAAATTTTTTTTAGAAAAAATGTTTTCACTCTGAATGCAAAAAACGCTATTTGAGAGTAAAAATATATATTTGAGAGCTTTTTTCCCTTGAAAATAATTTTCCAAATGTCAATTAATTTTTATTTATTCTATTACAAAATATTTTCCTTCAAAACATTTTCTTTAGTCTCAAATCACATCATTCTTTGCTATCAGTGTGCAAATTTGTTCTCAATATTTTTTATTTTGGATTCAAAACTGTTTTCTTCTTTCAGATTATTTTTTTCTTGATTTCTATTAAAAAACAAAATAAACTCCATATCATTCGTAAAAAACAAAAAAAAAAGAAAATCAAAACACGGCCAAAATTTGGTTTTCAAAATCTTTTTTTTTCCGGGTTTTTTTTTGGTTAATTATTTATGAATGTGTCAGTGGGCAGACCGGAGGCGGAAGTGAGAGTAAAAACTTCAAAACAAAGGTAGCGTATAAATTTATTAGCTATCGCAGGCTTCTACTGTAGCCTACTATATCTCCTGGTATGCCATACTTTTTTTTTTAAGTAAAGTGAAACTATTACAGCTGGTTGTTTCGACTAAGGGGCTGATGAATGTTATTTTATCTAAGTGCTAGTGTGAATTCACATAAAGCTACTTTCACACTGCAGGTCTTAATGCTCAATTCAGAGTTTTTCTCAAATACGATCTCTTTGAGTGAGTGTTCACATTACATTTCTAAATGTGGCCCGTCGCCGACTGCAAAATATGAACAGCTCACGTTTCTGAAATGACTTGCATGCTCAGTTCAACATGTGACATCACGCACGTAACGGTTGTCATGGAAACCAATGCAAACAAACAGGAAGTTACCGGTGTTGTGCCCAAAAGAGACTGCTTGCCCAAAATAGACTGCCCTCGTTGGGGCGGTGCGTAAGTGCGCATGCATGCTCATCAAGGACGCGCGGAGCTCCAGCTCGTCAGCGTAGGACTTTGACTGCAGCCGTCGGTTCTCCTGTAAAAGTGACCTTCATCAAAGTCTGATGCTTCTCCACCGTACTGAGGTGCTCACCGAACGCCCACATGATACGTGCGGAGCACGGAATCCATGAATGGCTTGGCATCTACGAAGCTGCCGCCCAGGCCAGTGCTTAGTGACGGGGGAGACGCTCTACAAGCTCCCGCTTCTTGACTGCGGTCAAGCCAGCCGCCTCTCGTTTTCAAGTAGTCAAGCCAGCCGCTCTTAAATTTTGAGTGCGCTTCTGTCGTAGGCTTTACGGTATATGCACGGAAACCACTTCGTAGCATGGAACTGCAGGTTGTTTCTCTGTTTTCTCTGAATATATAGTTTTGTGCAGCAAAATTCCATCCCAGCATTATATATACAAATGTATATATATCAGAATTGGTGGATAAGTAATAATTTAGAGTAAAAGATATATTAACAATCTAAAAGAACCTGAAATCAAAAACTAATTGGTGTATCTTGGCCAGCTTGGGTAGTACTATAATCCTGACCAGGTTTGGGGTCAATAAGTCACATGACCTCAAAAGGTATTGAGCAAAAATGCTAATATTCACAGTAAAAAATACATTAAAAATCTATGAAGACCTAAAATCAAAAACTAATTGGTGTATCTTGGCCAGCTTGGGTAGTACTATAATCCTGACCAGGTTTGGGGTCAATAAGTCACACGACCTCAAAGGTATTGAGCAAAAATGCTAATATTCACAGTAAAAAATACATTAAAAATATATAAAGACCTAAAATAAAAAAGTAATTGGTG
This sequence comes from Atherinomorus stipes, assembly GCA_023101725.1. Lineage (NCBI taxonomy): Eukaryota > Metazoa > Chordata > Actinopteri > Atheriniformes > Atherinidae > Atherinomorus > Atherinomorus stipes. Next base: position 72,761 of record JALJCO010004148.1, read on the forward strand.
TATCTTGGCCAGCTTGGTTAGTAGTATAATACTGACCCGTTCTGGGGTCAAAAGGTCACATGACCTTAAAGGTATTGAACAAAAATGCTAATATTTACTGTAAAAAATACTTTAAAAATCTATAAAGACCTAAAATAGAAAACTAATTGGTGTATCTTGACCAGCTTGGGTACTACTATAATCATGGCCTTGTTTGGGGTCAAAAAGTCACATGATCTCAAATGTATTGAGAAAAAATGTGAATATTTGTACTAAAAAAATATATATAATTTTCTTTTAACACCTAACATAAAAAATAAGTGGTGTTTTGCTTAATAGTGCACAGATGATAGAGAATGGAGAGATTTTTTTAACAAAGTATATTGAGAAGTCCAATTGACAAAACAAGCTGCAAAACATGCAACCCACAATGATATTCAAGCTACATAATGAAAAAGAAGTTGCTCATCAAGCAGTTGCTTTCAGTGTTTCCAAGTCCCCTTGTTATGATAACAAGGAGACGTGGCAACACTGAAGGAAACTGCTTGACAGTTTGAGGTCGTCTGACCAACAGTGTTAAAAACTGAGCAATAGGCTTCAACATAGGTCTTTATAGATTTTAATGCATTTTTTGCTGTAAATATGAGCAATTTTGCTCAATAGCTTTGGAGGTCATGTGACCTATTGACCAAAAACAAGGTCAGGATTATAGTACTACCCAAGCAGGTCAACATACACCAATTTGTGTTTGATTTTAGGTCTTTGTAGATTTAAAAAAAATTTTTAACTGTAAAAATTTGCATTTTATCTCAAAAACTTTGAGGTCATGTGAGTATTTGACCCCAGAACAATTACACCAATTACTTTATTATTTTAGGTCTTTATATATTTTTAATGTATTTTTTACTGTAAATATTAGCATTTTTGCTCAATACCTTTGAGGTCGTGTGACCTATTGACCCCAAACCAGGTCTGGATTATAGTACTACCCAAGCTGGCCAAGATACACCAATTAGTGTTTGATTTTAGGTCTTTATAGATTTTTAATATATCTTTTACTCTAAATGATTACTCATACACCGATTTTGATATATACACATTTGTATATATAATGTTGGGATGGAATTTTGCTGCACAAAACTATATATTCAGAGAAAACAGAGAAACAACCTGCAGTTCCATGCTACGAAGTGGTTTCCGTGCATATACCGTAAAGCCTACGACAGAAGCGCACTCAAAATTTAAGAGCGGCTGGCTTGACTACGTGAAAACAAGAGGCGGCTGGCTTGACCGCAGTCGCTTCTCGTTGGGGACAAAAACTGGAGAGTGTGGAAGTCAGTGTCCAAATATAGGCAGCCACTCTCCAAAAACACCTGAAAGAGATGCTAGATTTGTCGCTTGTCGTTCTGACAAAGAGAAAGTCTCTAAGCGGGTCGGCTAATAAAGTTGTTTTCTGTTTTGGTATGACTTAAGTGCTTTCTCTTTCCCTCTTGTATCCTGATATCTTTACACATCAATCAATGAATTGGTCAATACAGACACACACACACGTATATATTTTATTTATATATATATATATATATATATATATATATATATATATATATGGGATGCATGGTATTGGAATTTCAGCCGATATCTGATATGCCGATATCTTAAAACTTGTGGCCGACAGCCGATATCAGTACCAATATTAAAGCTAAAAATAAGTCTCAGCAACTAGATATATATACATATATATATATACATAAATTGATTTTTGGCAGCACTGCCAAAAAACGACTGCCTGCCAAAAATTACATGCAATAAAGGGCAGTTACTTTTTGGCAGGCAGTCCACCAAAAAGTGACTGCCAAAGATCAACTGAGATTTATATATATACATATATATAGTTACTGAGACTTATTTTTAAGCTTTAATATTGGTACTGATAACAGCTATCGGCCAGGAGTTTTAAAATATCGGAATATCAGATATCGGCTGAAATTCCAATATCATGCATCCCAAATATATATATGTGTGTGTGTCTGTATTGACCAATTCATTGATTGATGTGTAAAGATATCAGGATACAAGAGGGAAAGAGCGAGCACTTAAGTCATTCCAAAACAGAAAACAACTTTATTAGCCGACCCGCTTAGAGACTTTCTCTTTGTCAGAACGACAAGCGACAAAATCTAGCATCTCTTTCAGGTGTTTTTGGAGAGTAGCTGCTTATGTTTGGACACTGGCTTCCGCACTCTCCAGTTTTTGTCCCCACCGAGAAGCGGGAGCTTGTAGAGCGTCTCCCCAGTCACTAAGCACTGGCCTGGGCGGCAGCTTCGTAGCTGCCAAGCCATTCATGGATTCCGTGCTCCGCTCCGCACGTATCATGTAGGCGCTCTGTGAGCACCTCAGTACGGTGGAGAAGCATCAGACTTTGATGAAGGTCACTTTTACAGGAGAACCGACGGCTGCAGCCAAAGTCCTACGCTGACGAGCTGGAGCTCCGTGCTCCTTGATGAGCGTGCATGCACACTTACGCACCGCCCAGACGAGGGCAGTCGATTTTGGGCAAGCAGTCTCTTTTGGGCACAACACCGGCAATTGCAGACTCACGTTGACAGTAATTTGTGGCGGCAGTCGGCAAATGTATGAGCGGGTTTTGTGACAAAGAAGAGAAACGCATTTGTGATGACGTCTCTGTGTGGAACAGTTGCTGCTACATGTGTACAGAGGAGCGTGTGGCTGCAGCGTCGGAGCAGGATGGTGGATGAGGATGTTTTGGTTCAGATGTTCTGAGGGAATCAGATCTCTCCACAGATGTGTCACCAAGCACTTCAGCCGCGGTAGAAAAATTCCGTGTCCGTCTCCTCTGGCGCAGAAATAAGGACGTCTGTCTCCATCTCAGAGGATACATTTACACTGTCAGGTCTTGATGCCCACATTGAATTTGATGCCTAAATCCGATTTTTTAAATTTGTGGTCCTGATATAAAACTACAACACTTAGACTCTTCAAACCTGGACTGAATTATTCTTTACACTCTACAGAATAATCAAAACACCATTTCTGATTTGTAAAACCTTTATTCTATTTGTGAAAATACAAATTAGGCTCATTTTATGCCCTTTTTTTTTTTTGCGCATCTACACTACATAAGAACTGGTCCCGACCAAAAACTACAATACTTACAATGTTCAAACCTGGTCTCAAATGTTCTAAAGAGGTTGTAGATCAATTGAAGCACAGTTTCTGATTTGTGAAAATGAAAAATAGGGTCATTTTCTGGTCTTTTTAGCATCTAGACCACATTAAACCTGGTCCCAATCAAAAACCACAATACTTACACTCTTCAAACCTGGACTGAAATAATCTACTGTCTATTGAATTATAAATCAAAAGAGTTTGACCAAGGGCAGATGAAAAAAAAGGTTTGAGGACAAAACAATCACTATTTCTGGACTGACCATAACAAGATAGAAGAAATTTTGCAATGATGATACTTTGATTTATCTTTATATATATGTGTATATCTATATATATATATATATATAGTGAGAGGCAGGAGCTCATGATGCACATGAAGCTGCAAATGGAGAAGCGCAGCCTTCTGCCAAAGAGGCAAGTTTCACAGGTTGCATACAGTTTTTTTTTTAACATTGCATGATTTATGATTCAGTTCAGACAAATTCAATGTGTCTGTTATCAAGTTATCTAAAAGTTTTTTAGATAACTTGTTAACTGTTGTGATGTTTGTCTTTCTTTCATAGATCCAGTAACAAAGGCAGTAACAAAGATATAGCCTAATGTATCAGTTCCCAGATAGCAAAATCAGTATTGCGGAAGAAGAATTTTTTTCATAGCCGTTTTAATGAGGCCATATACTGTGTGGAATATTGCAATTTAGATTTGAAGAGTACAGGGCGTGCAGAATTATTCGGCAAATGAGTATTTTGACCACATCATCCTCTTTATGCATGTTGTCTTACTCCAAGCTGTATAGGCCCAAAGCCTACTACCAATTAAGCATATCAGTGATGTGCATCTCTGTAATGAGAAGGGGTGTGGTCTAATGACATCAACACCCTATATCAGGTGTATTAGGCAAACGGAATTATCAGGCCACTTCATTTTCTTTGGCAAAATGGGTCAGAAGAGGGACTTGACCGGCTACGAAAAGTCAAAAATAGTGAGATATCTTGCAGAGGGATGCAGCACTCTTAAAATTGCCAAGCTTCTGAAGCGTGATCATCGAACAATCAAGCGTTTCATTCAAAATAGTCAACAGGGTCGCAAGAAACGTGTGGAAAAACCAAGATGCAAAATAACTGCCCATGAACTGAGAAAAGTCAAGCATGCAGCTGCCAAGATGCCACTTGCCAGCAGTTCTGCCATATTTCAGAGCTGCAACATCACTGGAGTGCCCAAAAGCACAAGGTGTGCAATACTCAGAGACATGGCCAAGGTAAGAAAGGCCGAAAAACCACCACCACTGAACAAGACACACAAGCTGAAACGTCAAGACTGGGTCAAGAAATATCACAGACTGATTTTTCTAAGGTTTTATGGACTGATGGAATGACAGTGAGTCTTGATGGGCCAGATGGATGGGCCCCTGGCTGGATCGGTAAAGGCCAGAGAGCTCCAGTCCCACTCTGACGCCAGCAAGGTGGAGGTGGGGTACTGGTATGGGCCGGTATCATCAAAGATGAGCTTGTGGGGCCTTTTTGGGTTGAGGATTGAGTCAAGCTCAACTCCCAGTCCTACTGCCAGTGTCAAAGAACACTTTCTTCAAGCAGTGGTACAGGAAGAAGTCTGCATCCTTCAAGAAAAACATGATTTTCATGCAGGACAATGCTCCATCACACATCCAAGTACTCCACAGCGTGGCTGCAAGAAAGGGTCTAAAAGAAGAAAAACTAATGACATGGCCTCCTTGTTCACCTGATCTGAACCCCATAGAGAACCTGTGGTCCCTCATCAAATATGAGATTTATGAGGGACAACAGTCCACCTCTCTGAACAGTGTCTGGGAGGCTGTGGCTGCTGCTGCACACAATGTTGATGGTGAACAGCTCAAAACACTGACAGAATCCATGGATGACACGGTTATGAGTGTCCTTGAAAAGAAAGGCGGCTATATTGGTGACTGATTTGTTTTTGAGTGTCAGAAATGTATATTTGTGAATGTTGAGCTGTTATAATGGTTTCCCGGGTGAAAATAAATAATTGAAATGGGTATATATTTATTTATTGTTAAGTTGCCTAATAATTCTGTTTGCCTAATACACCTGATATAGGGTGTTGATGTCATTAGACCAAAGCCCTTCTCATTACAGAGATGCACATCACCTGATATGCTTAATTGGTAGTAGGCTTTGGGCCTATACAGCTTGAAGTAAGACAACATGCATAAAGAGGACTATGTGGTCAAAATACTCATTTGCCTAAAAATTCTGCACTCCCTGTGTAAATATGGTAACTTTTTCAACAGGACATGTTTTGTTGTCTAGTGTTAGGACCTGTGGTTTGCCTGTTCTGCCTTTCTGTACTGCTCCTAGCTCCCCTACGTGTGGCTGATTATTGGATGTATGTGGTCCTGCTTGTCTCCACTATTTAAGCCAGGGTGTGCTCCTCATCTGCAAAAAATGGTCGGTGTTGTATGTTAGAAGAGCGTTGCTCATGACCTGAATACATGAATTCAACTCCTGAGATCTGAACTTTGGAGAATATCAGCTACCCTGCAAGAGTAAACGTATTTTTCTTTGTTCACAATTTTATCTTTGTTTTTGGTTCTGTAATTTTCCTGACAACCACCCTCATACAAGTTCGGCTCATATAAATGAGCCAAAGTTACAATTTCACTCATATAATAACGGTTTCATAAAGTAGACATGGTAATTTTATAAATCAATAGACTATTGAATATTATAGTCCAAGTTTGAAGAGTGTAAGTATTGTGTTTTTGATTGGGACCAGGTCTAATGTGGTCTAGATGCTAAAAAGACCAGAAAATAAAAATATATTGAATTTGTCTGAACTGAATCATAAATCATACAATGTGAAAAAAAAAAAAAAAAAACTATGCAACCTGTAAAACTTACCTCTTTGGCTGAAGTTTAAAGAAGGCTGCGCTTCTTCATTTGCAGCTTCATGTGCATCATGAGCTCCTGCCTCTCACTATATATATATATATATATATATATATATATATATATATATATATAGAGATAGATAGATAGATAGATAGATAGATAGATAGATAGATAGATAGATAGATAGATAGATAGATAGATAGATAGATAGATAGATAGATAGATAGATAGATAGATAGATAGATAGATAGATAGATAGATATAGATATACACATATATATAAAGATAAATCAAAGTATCATCATTGAAAAATTTCTTCTATCTTGTAATAGTCAGTCCAGAAATAGTGATTGTTTTGTCCTCAAACCTTTCTTCCATCTGCCCTTGGTCAAACTCTATTGATTTTTAAATCAATAGACTGTAGATTATTTCAGTCCAGGTTTGAAGAGTGTAAGTATTGTGGTTTTTGATTGGGACCAGGTTTAATGTGGTCTAGATGCTAAAAAGACCAGAAAATGACCCTATTTTTCATTTTCACAAATCAGAAACTGCTTCAATTAATCTTCAACCTCTTTAGAACATTTGAGACCAGGTTTGAACATTGTAAGTATTGTAGTTTTTGGTCGGGACCAGTTCTAATGTAGTGTAGATGCGAAAAAAAAAAAAAAAGGGCAAAAAATGAGCCTAATTTGTATTTTTACAAATAGAATAAAGGTTTTACTAATCAGAAATGGTGTTTTGATTATTCTGTAGAGTGTAAAGAATAATTCAGTCCAGGTTTGAAGAGTAAGTGTTGTAGTTTTAGATCAGGACCACACATTTAAAAAATCGGATTTAGGCATCAAATCCGATCTGGGCATCAAGACCTGACAGTGTAAATGTATCCTCTGAGATGGAGACAGACGTCCTTATTTCTGCACCAGAGGAGACGGACACGGAATGCAAACAATGGACTGAACAGTTAAATCATATTTTTCTGGCTCTGGTTGAACCTCAACCTGGAAACTAATGAAAGTGTTGGGGGAAACTTTTTCGTGGTCCAGACAGCTCAGCGTGTGAAGGTGAGTGAGACGGCGTGCACGCGCAGGGGAACCGAGTCCCCCCCTTCAGCGCACGCTTAGCAATCAGCCGATCACTGTGATCTATGAGTTATTTCTACCGCGGCTGAAGTGCTTGGTGACATATCTGAGAGATCTGATTCCCTCAGAACATCTGAACCAAAACATCCTCATCCACCATCCTGCTCAGACGCTGCAGCCACACGCTCCTCTGTACAGATGTAGCAGCAACTGTTCCACACAGAGACGTCGTCACAAACGAGTTTCTCTTCTTGGTCACAAAACCCACTCATACATTTGCCGACTGCCGCCACAAATTACTTTCAACGCGAGTCCGCAAATGCCGGTAACTTCCTGTTTGTTTGCATTGGTTTCCATGACCACCGTTACGGGCGTGATGTCATTCATGTGTAACTGAGCATGCGAGTCACGTCAGAAACGTGAGCTGTTCATATTTTGCAGTCGGCGACAGGCAACATTTAGAAATGTAATGTGAACACTCGCACAAAGAAATCGAATCTGACAAAAGATCGGAATTGAGCATTAAGACCTGCAGTGTGAACGTAGCTTTATGTGAATTCACACTAACACTTAGATAAAATAACATTCATCAGTCGAAACAACCAGCTGTAATAGTTTCACTTTACTTGAAAAAAAAAGTATAGCATACCAGTATGGAGCTTATCTTGTGTTTTAATTAAAATCAAGAAAAAATACAATCTGAAAGGGGAAAATAATTTTGAAACCAAAATAAAAATATTGGAGTGAAAAAATTTTCACACTGATAGCAAAAACTGATGCTATTTGAGACTCAAGAAAAAGTTTTGAGAAAAAATATTTTGTTATAGAAAAAATAAAGATAAACTGACATTTGGAAAATTATTTTCAAGGGAAAAAAGCTCTCTCAAAAATATATTTTTACCCTCAAATATTGTTTTTTTGCATTCAGAGTGAAAACATTTTCTCTATTAAAAAAAAAAAATTCTCTCAAATCTTTTTCCTTCTCGCTCTCAAAACCTAAGTCTTTGCTCTCGATTTAGGATTTTGCTCTCGATGTGAAAACTGTGTCATGGGCGGCCTGTGTTCCTATTGGCCAGTCTCAACAGAATTGACATCCGGGTGGTGATATTCTGGGCAAAGGTGGTGACACCTTCCTCGTTAATATTCATGAGGAAACTCACGCTGGCCCAGACTTCCTGATCCAGGCAGCACGTTTAGAAGGACTCAGACTGACTGTACCGCTTTCTGAACGGTTAATAAATGCTGCTGCTGCTGCTTTGGGAGACATGGATACACGTCGCTGCCTCTTTCATAAAAGTAGATAAAATAAGCAACCGGGTTCTAGTTATCCGTGTACACTTTTAGACACCGACTCAGGTCGAGTGGCTGCAGCCTCAGCCCTGCCAGTGTCTGACGAGACGTGTGTGAATTTTCGTTGACAAGAGGAGACTTGAGGAAAATGTCAGTAGCTGGGTTTACATGGACCCAAATATACCGATTGCTTTCGGTTTAAAAGCTCTTTCGGAATGAAAATGATCCATGTAAACACCTCTTTCTGAATGAAAAGTGCTGAACCGAATGAATTTTCTTTCAGTTTCACGGGGGTAGAATATTCCTTTCTCCAAACCGAACGGGGGTATTATGTAAATGCTGAGGGCTGAAAGTTGTGAGGATGCGCTCTTACAGCGCATGCTTCAACAATACGTCAACGTGCAACGAGTGACATTTCCTCACTTTGACAGATGGCTGTGAACAATGTAATTCTCTGGACAACAACAGAAAGTTTTTTATTTTTTTTTATTTTACTCAAACTCTGTCTCTACGCCTTTTTCTTTTGGTTGTCTGCAGTAAGAGCTCATGAGTATTGGCTGCTGCTGGATGTAAGTCCTGCAGAAACCATAACAACCGTGACTATCAGTTTTTAGACCTCTGTCGTTATTAAATAACGTGATGCAACATCATTCTGCGCATGTCAGACAGGATTATTCTGAAGAAATATTGACGCATGCCCACGCCAGATTGGAATGAATTAGTTCCCATGTAAACAGTTTCCCTGAAATCCTCAATCAGAATCACCGAAAGGGAAAAAAGTCTCCATGTAAATGTGTCTGGTCTGTCAGACATTCACATGATGCAGGAAATTTCTGCTTATTGTGCACTGATCTGTCAAAAGCTTAAAAGTAGTTGCATCTTTTTTCTTTTTTTTTTGGACGCATCGACCACCACTTGGCGTGCAGCCACACAGGTTTTACCAACCCGCATCCGCTCGAACAGAGACCCACTAACCGCGGCTCTCCCTGTCAAACCTGACCGGCACGTTAACACATTAAGTTCCTAAAGGTGTAAGTCCACTGTAGTCTGTCATTTTGCCACTTGGTTCACCGTTTCTGCTTCACATTCTCTGGCAGAGACACTGCAAGCAGACTCTCTGCTTGCGCTGGAAATGATCCCGGTCTGATTTTTAAAACACGTCATGTCCAACAAAAAAACAAACTTATTCTCACTGCGACCCGCCCTGACTGCATAAATATCTGCCCTCACCTGAACCATGATATTAATCTTTGTCATTGTATCTGCTAAGCAGCGTTTTTGCAGGTTACCCGTCAGGTTGCAGGACTCTGGTGCACATATGCACAAAACACCTGCGGTCAGACACGCAGGTGAGGCAGCATCAACCGCTGCTTGACTGCTTTGGTCAGAAACAATTAAATGATTACGGACACACTTCCAATAGCCTATAATCCAGTTTTGCAATATAAAATTGATCTGTGGCAGTGTGCGTGGTTTGGTTTGGTTCAGCTACAGAGAAGTGGAGAAGCACGCAGAGGAGGCACACATCACCGAGTAATGGATAGGCTATTGAGTGTGTCCATAATCATTTCATCGTTTCTGACCAAAGCAGTCAAGCAGCTTGGTTGATGCTGCCTCACCTGTGTGTGTGTCACGTGTGGTTCTTTCCTGATACCGGCGACTGCTAGAGGAGGAGGAAGAAAGAGAAGCCATAGCCAGCAGGCAGCCTTGTGGTTAAAACAAAAAGTTTATTAAAGAAATAAAATTAATAAAACTAATAAAGGTTCAAGTGAAGAAGTGATTACAGAAATAACCAAAATAAAATGCCCAAATCAAAAGTAGTGAAATAAAAGGAAGTAAAAGCTTTTGACAGACAGATTAATGCAGAATAAGCAGATTTCCTGCAACATGTGAATGTCTGACAGACCAGACACTGACATTTTCCTCCAGTCTCATCTCGTCAACGAAAACTCACACGTTTCGTCTCGTCAGACACTCTGGCAGGGCTGAGGCTCGCAGCCGCTCGACCTGAGTCGGTGTCTAAAAGTGTACACGGATAACTATGACCCGGTTGCTTATTTTATCTACTTTTATGAAAGAGGCAGCGACGTGTATCCATGTCTCCCAAAGCAGCAGCAGCAGCAGCATTTATTAACCATTCAGAAAGCGGTACAGTCAGTCAGAGTCCTTCTAAACGTGCTGCCTGGATCAGGAAGTCTGGGCCAGCGGGAGTTTCCTCATGAATATTAACGAGGAAGGCGTCACCACCTTTGACAAAAATATCACCACCCAGATGTCAATTCTGTTGAGACTGGCCAATAGGAACACAGACCGCCCATGACACAGTTTTCACATTGAGAGAAAAACCAAGAAAAGACTTAGGTTTTGAGAGCGAGAAGGAAAAAGTTTTGAGAGAATTTTTTTTTTTTTTTAATAGAGAAAATGTTTTCACTCTGAATGCAAAAAAACAATATTTGAGTGTAAAAATATATTTTTGAGCTTTTTTCCCTTGAAAATAATTTTCCAAATGTCAGTTTATCTTTATTTATTCCATAACAAAATATTTTTTCTCAAAACTTTTTCTTGAGTCTCAAATAACATCAGTTTTTACTATCAGTGTGAATTTTTTTCTCTCCAATATTTTTATTTTGGTTTCAAAATTATTTTCTCCTTTCAGATTGTATTTTTTCTTGATTTTAATTAAAACACAAGATAAACTCCATATACCAGAAGATATAGTAGGCTACAGTAGTAGCCTGCGATAGCTAATAAATTTACACGTTACCTTTGTTTTCAAGTTTTTACTCTTACTTCCGCCTCCCGTCTGCCCACTGACACATTCAAAAAGAAAGTCAAAAAACTTTAAAAACGAAAAAAAATTAAAATTCCAAAACCAAATTTTGGCCGTTTTTTGACTTTCTTTTTTCGCTTTTTACCAATGACAGCAAAAAACGTTTTTTCCGTTTTTGGTTCAAAAAGAAAAAAGGAAAAAGGGGCGCTGTTTTAATCCGTGTATCATTCGGACCCTCTTGTGTTTGTCTGCAGCTCTGGGGCTCTTAGGCCAATGTAAATGGCGAATTTCTTCTTCTACGAAGGCACGTATCAGCAGAGTAGGCTCTAAACGCAGAGGCTTCCATGGTTCCGTGAATGCGCTTATGCGTGCTTCACAAAAGTAAGATGTAGTACTGTTTAGGCTCCAAAAATACAGTAAATGATGTCGTTTAGAGAGTAAATTCTGGACGCCTACGCACTCAGGACACTTGGATTACATGGGACGAGCAGTATGAAGGAATATTGACAAGTTTTTGTGGACTTTTATGGATCTTTTGGCTCGATTCGGCAAACTGCATTTAAGATATTTAAAAAGTGCTCCAGAGTCTTGCTCACCATGACCATAAGTGGAAAATAAAGTTACATCATTCTATTGGTGTACTATTCCTTTAAAAGCGCAGAGGCGTCTGATAGTTTCAGCGACTCAGCAGACGGTGAATTGGCATTTAAGTATCGATACACGGTGCTGAGTAGTATCTAACTAGATACTAATTTTTTGGCTCGATTAGTATCTGAGAATCGATTTTTTTGACAACACCTTAGCTGTTACAACAGGATACATGACGTTGATGTGCCAGACTTAAGTTCAGTAACCATAATAAGTAAGATAACCACAAATTAAAATAACTTTTCAAATAACTCAGGCTTAAATTATGGTCTGTTCAGCTGATCTAAGCAGCAAATTTACGTCCCAATCACCCTCTTTTAGACTGGTTATTCCTGTTGAGTTAAGGCACCTCTAACAGTCACAGTTGCACTTAGCAGAAGACAGCCTGAAGCAGATGGATGCAAGCTTATCACTTTATTATCAAGTTTGATTCATT